>JAQPZY010001451.1:327500-555000 GCA_029931535.1 Margaritifera margaritifera | reverse complement strand
CTGAATTATTATTATCCACTGCATTGTTGATGGCGCTGCAGATGTATATACAATGTGAACCATATTGAATAATGGACCTGAGGCCTGCATTGCTTAATAAAATATTTTTATCATTGTCATTATTACGTAAAATGAGTTAAAATGAAAATAGTGAAGACCCTGTGTATCCGTACAAATGTCTCTCATCTGCAGTTGTATGCTATATACATATTTTGTGTTCACAATATCCAATCCAATTGTTTTCAGTTGTTCTGAGATTTAAGGACAAAATATTTTTTAAGCTTCAAATAATATGTTACACATGTAGGAAGTATCAGTGGCGTACTATGGGTAAATGGCCCCCAAAGGGCTAGAATACGAGGTCCTAATTTTAATCAGCTGTTTTGTTTTATACCATGGGGATCGCTACTTTGTTAAAGGATTTAAACGTCGCTATACTCTGATTCAACGGAAGTTGAGTTTCTTATATCACTATCAGTTTTTATCATTTCTATTAATAAGTTATGTACATCTATAACATTTCAATTACTATTTACGCAAAAGAGAGAAATAAAATATATAATTCATTCATGTCCGGGTAGAGAAAACAAACAATGCATGTCCGGGTAAAGTAAACAAACAATGCATGTCAGAGTCAAGTAAACAAGAGGTACATTTGTATCATGTCGATTACTATCTACGCAAAAGAGAGCACTAAAGTATATAATTCATTCATGTCCGGGTAAAGTAAACAAACAATACAAGTCCAGGTAAAAAACAAACAAACAACCTGTAACATTTCAATTACTATCTAGTCAAGAGAGAGAGAGAGAGAGAGAGAGAGAGAGAGAGAGAGAGAGAGAGCTAAAGGATATAAATCATTCGTGTCCAGGTAAATATACAAACAATAACTGGCGGGTAAAGTAAACAAACGGTGTTTGGTTTGAAGTTACAGCTCTTTAATGCCTTTCTCAAATAGAGCACGGTCATGTATTGAATTTACCAAAGAGTTCGATGTTTTTGCTCATATGTTTTCATTTTAAGGACTAATAATTTAACTGACGAACTAGCATTTAGAAAGCAAGTTCCTTATACACTTCCATTATTAACGAAAGAAATTCATCACTGCTTTGGTTCACAAACCTTAAAATATTACATATGAACTTATTTAAAATGTATATTTCTTCTTTTCATGCCATTTATATTTGACAGGCTGTGAAAAGCTAGCAATGTTATTATCTATGCTGTCATTTAAATTGACAGTCTGTGTATTTTCGGTCCAAGGAAATGTTAAATTGCAAGTAAGAGGAAAATGAACATAATCATCTTTATTCTCAAACTATAGTGGGCTATAAAATAAAAACATTATGTGAGGCTATTATGCAATCCACAGAACTACAGCCGTCACTGGATCAACATTTAAAATTGCCTTCTAAATCACCAGTTACCCGTCCATTTGGAACATGAATATCTAATAGACAGCGCATATATTTAAGTGATAACCTGAAGTTGTTATATCTAAGGTCCTTAGTATTTATTTGAGATCAAGTCCATTCCCACAATATTCTGCGTTACCAAATACTACATCGAGAGAGTCATCGGATAAGTAATCCAGGATATATTTAATTCTGGCATTCATATCTCCAGATTTACTACACGAGGAGTTCGGATACAATTGTTTATTTTGAGTTAAATTCTTTTCAAAGATTTTATTCTATCTGTTTCCTCCCTATTTCTCATATAAATGGACGAGCCTTCTGGCCAGAGAAGTAAAACATATTACTATTTCATGCATCATATTGCATGTTATGTGTAAAACAAACACAGTCTTTAAATAGGGCTCATGTTCTATGTAAATGAATTTGTTAACGATTATGTTACAAAGACTGCTCTATTACGAACCAAAATATTGTATATTTTCCTCATATACTCAACGCATTTATATCTCGGTGAAAAATCGCAAAATTCTCACAGACATTGGCACCTAATTTCTCATAAACCGATACAATCAAACTGTAATAGGTACTTATTCACATCAAAAGTAACATCGTATTTTCTCAACACCTCTATGTTCCAAAGACTTATCGACACGGTCAGAGCGCACATTTATATTTTTTATAGGACGATAGCTAATGTCCTATTCTTGACTATTTTCATTTTCATTTAGTTCACCGTCGTCCTTGAATCCTATATCTGATAACAACCTTTTCTTGTCCCTAGACAAAGTCTTTTCGCGCGCCATTTAATGTTGTGGATAAATTTAAGGATTTGTAGCTGCTCATCCCAGCCGTGAACATAATCGTCGATGATAAATGTATTGTATATGAAACTAGCGAATTGATCTTTTTCTCTAGTATCGACAAGGTGCGTCATGAGTCCTTCACAGTGTTTACTCACACGTTCAGTAAAATCTTCATTGGTCAAAAAATACTTGAATTGATGGATCGGCGACTCTGCCCACTTGACAGTCAAACGTTAACATACGACGAGTAGCAATTGCCCAGTGTTAAGTGTTACGTAATAATGGCCTGGCTGAAAGCCTGTCACCTAGCTTGTCCGAGCAGCTCCAACACTTTCTTGATGACCACTATATGACATATGTAAATGTAAATTATCATAACTATATCATCTAATTTTTGTGAACATTTCAGTATATACTTGCATTTCATTGTACTGTTCATAGAATTATTTGTCATAATAAAGACTATAGTTTTGTGTTCATAAATTTCTGTGCTAATGGGAGGCAGAGCTCTCTCTCTCTCTCTCTCTCTCTCTCTCTCTCTGTGTGCCGATCAATCAATTATTATCAGGCTTATCACAGACTCGTTCCAAGACATTAGTTTTGTCCTTAAATCTCAGAACAACTGAAAACAATTGGCCCATTGTCGTTGTGTTAAATGCAGTCGGTGATCACGTTTAATTACAATTTACGAGATTTAAAGTTTGAAAGACTGGTGAATTCATCAATATTGGAGAAACAATTTGATCCAGTTGGTTTGAGTCTAGACAGACACAACAGCTCGTGTCTGTAAACATAGTTCAACTGCCTCAGATCTCGTCTTCATATATATATTTCCATGTTCTACTGTTACTGTTGGCATTACTAATCTCGCGATCCCCAGGATCATTGACAGTCCCAAACAACTGCTACCTGAATCTGGTGTCTGGTTTCAAGAGAGTCCGTTTCTCGCTTGCAGGAACTCTCTGAAATTCCACCCATTGGACCCGGATGTGTACACATTTAATGGCCCATGATAGTTCCCTGAAATTTAATCCGGATATCGATTTTATTTTGATCGGTTGGGTGAAAATGCCATTTCTGGCCCGCCATAATTTTATATATAAATATCACACCTAACTTATTTTGAGGCAGTATATACGGATTGTATTCTCACGTAACCAGTTTTTCAATTTTCTCCTTGAAAAAATATCACATCTGCATAACAGCAAATTACTCAACATAAGCAAATAAATTCAACGTTGTCATACAGCGCCTTTGGCCAATGTTTTTAAATTTCAGAAACCAGAGTTTAAAATCAGACAAAAAATTGTATGTAGCGTGATAAGTTAAGAAAACTTTTTTTTCCCCGGTACACATAATCAGATCTTCTCCGCTACCACCCCCGAAAAAAACATCTAAAACAAAACAAAAGAAACAAACAAACAAACAAAATAAAAAAATAAAAAAAAAAAACAAAAAAAACCCAACAAACTGAAAAGAATACATTTGGCTTGGTGTTTTATGGCACAGTAACACAAATAGGTTATTAATCCGAAAGAACAAAAAGAGTTCAGGTCTGCATATGAAGTCACTCATTTCCTTGATTTAATTCCATTCGTTCTTTATTCACCACAAAGGGCTAGATAATTGGGTTAAAACAAAAGAGTTAAGTGCAAGGAATATACTATTTCATTTGAGGAATCGACTGAAAATAAAATGCGAAAAAATGAAAATATTTGGAACGGAATGAAGATGTAAAAGCTACACTGCATTTTTAAAAAGTCGTCTGAAAGAAAGAAAGAAAAGAAAAGGGAAAAAATAAAGACAGTCATTGAGCATATAACGACACTGGTTTCATGATACACCACCTGTAATTTCACTGTGGACTGGCTTTACGAGTGTTTCGAAGTCGAAGATAGAATGGAAACTATTAACCCCCAGCAAGAAACGAGATGCGATTGATGCAGAGAGACCTGTGGGAAAAGGAGATAAGCGACGCTAATAGTTATTTGTCAATCCAGTTAATGTCAAATCCGCTGATGGGATCCATTTTCTTAGAAACTGAAGATTGACTCCAATATCCGATTCGACGGTACGTAACCTTTCGTGTAATTAATATTCTGATGGACAGGGGCATTGCAAAGTGGTTGGACATAAAATCCATTTCTTCAAAACTAAATGGAAACCGACGAAAGATGTTTGCTCAAAATGCCAGAAATGGATTGATTTTTGACTACTTTTATTTGACTATTCGGCATATAAGGGTTCAGCACACGCACGGCCTTGCGTTAAAAACCGCGAACGACCGCATGACATATTCGAATTGACATTGATGCATATGTCACAAATCCCGATATACATTACTTCGTTATTCATTTGTCAGCTGCAAATGGGAAATGTTTCATTAATCATGATTAGCAACGGCTTTATTATTACGAGAATGGTCACAAAGTGGAGCTGTCGTCCAAGACTTCAAACTTGGGTCTGGACTGAAAGATCTGAATCAACTGGCATTGCTAGTAAGTGGTATCATGAATAAAATACCTCTACCACCACATTCCTCTGCTCCTAATCGCTTTTAATTTTTTCTTCCTCGAATTTCATGCAGATTTACCTTTCAGAGAGGTCGAAACGGACTTCCACCGCGATACAATGTACCGTATAAATGTCGGATGATACCAGAAATGTGGCGTGGACCTCCTGTATCGCAATCAATCGCACATACGACTTGACTTAAAGATCTAGACTTGCTGACTGCGATACAAAAGAATCGTGTTTGAATCTCGACGGTAGTTTTTCTTTGCTCTGCATCTTATTTCAAAATTATGCGAGCAAGAATACATTAATCAAAACGCGTCCATGTCATGCACGGGAAGCAAGAATACATTTATCAAAACGCGTCCATGGCATGCACGGGAAGCAAGAATACATTTATCAAAACGCGTCCATGGCATGCACGGGAAGAATTCATCTTTTACTGGAGCAGGTCGATGTAGAAGTATGTTCCTCTTGCTGATTTTAACTGCACTTTAACACATTATTGGCCATATCATACCGATGAAATGGGAACTAAGTGCCTTTTCCATGGACAAACTGGGCTGGCATGGGCGGGTATCGAAACCTTGACCTTTGGATTACGAGTTCGACGCTCTACCAACTGAGCTACCGCGGCTCCTACATAAAATCATAAGATGGTGATACAAGCGTTAAACTTGCTAGACATATACAAAGACAATGTCAAAAACAAAATACATTATCCTCTTAAATTTCCTCCATTTTAAAAACGGCCGCTTTATGAAAACAAAACTGCCCCCCCCCCACTTTACACTGTAACCGACTACAGTGCAACAAAATTACTCTGTTTACTTTTGAAAAGCGGACGTTTTTGTTCTAATTAATCGCAGAACTAAGTATAATGCCATAATTGCTAGATCATGGCAACAAGTGGCCGGATGATCACTTGTGAAATGTTGGATCATTTAACATTAAAAAAAATATATTTTTACATAGCAAGGAATGTAAGCAATCAGACAAAATCGCCAAAAAAAAAAAATAAATAAAAAAATACTAGTAAAATAAAACCTGTATAGGCTGATGTGCTTTCTCTTCCTTGAATATGTATCTCCAGGTAAGGGCCACTACAAAGTAAAATATGGGAAAGCGTACCCTTTCACTAATTGTCTACGCCGGCTGCCCCACCCCCTCTCCAATTATGTTTCAACTTTATTTGTTGCTATACTGTTGTCATGTTGAAATATTTGTATCACGCTAATTAGAACTAGTGCCAAATCATATTGTATCATATTGTGACAATAAAATAGAACAAATGTGTTCTATTGAAGCATATCAATGACTGAATTCTTTCCTAGAGGTTCGATGGACGGCCATTTTTCTGTTGGTATCGGTAAGTTATTTCGATGTCAAGTCACTTTGACATAGAATTATATATTTTGAATTATAATTTAAAAATATTTTGCAATCACTCTTCTTGTGAAAGCATGCTCAATTTTCGCGGTATTTATTGAATCATTCTCCTTATAGCTGGTCAAGCGGTCATTCATGTTAAATGCTTTTTAAGGGAAATGTAAATCTTAACAACGGTCATATAGGCACATCCATACAAGTTTAATATAGAGATTTGGGGGGGGGGGGAATATTTCAAATCTTCCCCCAGCCTTGTATGTTTCGCATGCGAACATATATGCTTATATTTGTTATATGTGAAAAAATAAATTATGCAAATTTTGTGACATTGGTTACACTAAAGTCAAGAAAATAACACTTTTGTGACCTAAAGCCCATTCTTGGAAACCTTTTTTCCCATTTACCGGAGGAAATATTTTTACCAAAGATATTTGACCCGTTGCCTTTCGCGTTTCAGCAATGATATGTCCTTGCAATTACCATATCAACAATGCCGGAAATGCAGTCTTTATGCTTGTGTGAACTTCCTGTTGTGATCTGATACTGTCAAATATATATATTTTTTCTTTAAAATGTCCCAAACCCTGTAATTTGTTTGAACAGATTAGGTCAGACAAATACTACTGTTCTCGTGTCATTGCCATTTTTAAAATCAGCTTGTTCATGTTGTTAGAATCTAAAGTTATTTATGAAATAACAACAACAAAAGCATGAACATCTTCCAAATTTAAGACGTACATATGTAAAAATGAGGATCGGACCAGGCAAAAATTAATAACACTACAAAATTTGCCTGAAATGAAAGCAAATGCGATGGAAACTGTAAATAGTACTGGTATATTTCAGTGGTGATACAACAGAAACGAGATTTCTTTTTCATGAAACATTTTCAACCCACGATTCATTGTTACGCCTCATGCATGTCATAGATTCATCGATATATATATATATTACGGAAACAGCAATTGAAAATTTTATTGCTTTTAAAAAAAATCCATGGAATTTTAGGCAAGTAGTTTAATATGTAGATGCGTCATTACGGGACAGAATTGTGGTATCAGTACAATTGAAGCTATTTTGCCTTTATGTTACTGTTTGAAAATAATAGCGAAGGATGGTACAACAGGGAAAATATAACGCCGCTGCTCTCTGAGGCTTTGCCTGATAAATGGCGTCTTTTTCAAAGTAATACAACGTGTCCTATATATATCTAAACAAGATACTATTTTTCCCCAATCGTTCACTGTATATAACTTATTTCGAGTTTTATCGGAATCAGATGCATTCACATACCATTTAAAAAAAATGATTAATGCTCATTATACACTAGCCCCGTACTGTAACTTATGTCAGAGAAATCGATCCAGTTCTATATTGTCAAAGCGGAAACGGACTCGTTTCCAATAGTCGTGAGAGGTTTTGCTTATCCGCTGCATTGTAATCAAGCCTAAAAGAATATGGATGATAGACCAATATAAAATGCTGGATTCTGAATACTTCATCTGGGTATATTGTATAAATCTTTTCCACAACTGAAGCTAGGCTAATTGTGCGCTTATTTGTATTTATCATAGAGTTTTACCATGAATTGGAATCACCCATGACAACTATTTATTTATTTATTTAATGCGCTGTTAAATGTTTAATACTTTTGTGATTGTTTTTTGCACGAAACTGGAGACAGTGGGTTGATTTTCAGATATCGTCGAGCCCGAGAGAAAGCCAAGGGATTGTTTTTTTCGCGGGTTGTATGTCTCATGATATGATGGTTATATATCCCGTCAGTTAACAAAACAGTTACTCAGGACGTTTTTATAACATCTATTATTCGGGAAGAGAGAGAGAGAGAGAGAGCGAGAGAGAGAGAGAGAGAGAGAGAGAGAGAGAGAGAGAGAGAGAGAGAGAGAGAGAGAGAAGAGAGTGTGTTGAGGGATCAGAGGTTGGCTCGGGGGTTGGGGTGGTTATCCACCAAGGTAACCCATCTCGGAGACACCTCGGACACGCACACGCAGTATACTCTCTAAGATTGCCCATCAACCGGTCCACCATAGGGTAGTGCCATAAATTGTTGGTTGACATCAGTCGGCCGTACCAAATGAAGGCCCCACACGGAGTCGGCCCAAGCCGCAGAGGGATAAATGTTTATTAGAGATATGTTGCGTTGTATATAGCAGCAAGATGAGGGCCCGCAAAGTGTGCGAGTGGATGCTGCTACGAAGAGCAGAGCAATGGGAGGCGCCGTGTGTCATGAAATACTGCAAGATTAAGAGTCATAGGCTGAGAAAGGAGCATGCACTACCAGTACCGTGCCGTTCATGCGCACAGGGGTCACGCACAGAGATCCGGCTGTGTCGGGCGTGCAGTAACGACAAACTTATCATAGCCCATAAATCGTTAGGGCTATCCAAGTTTCGGCTACCAAGATTGGGAAAGAATGCTTTTTTTTCATCGTAGCGCAGAAATCGCTTCGACTACCAACTTTTAGGCTACCAAAACTGGGATATAATGTTTTTATCAGTCGGCCCGACGGCTCTAGCACGCGGCTACCAAATCCAAGCTAGGGGACTTTCTTCCATCGCCTGGAAAGGCCAGGCCGTAGCGTTTTTGCCAGGGCTGCCCAGGTGGCCGAGTACTTCCAATTATAGCGAAGGTAGCTCGGGGCATTTTGGGTTACCTAGCTAGCACATCACAAATTTCGACTACCGAAATGGCAGTACTCACCTTTTACCAAAGCACGGGAATCCACGCACAAAGGCCATCGCCGACCAATTGCTTCTCGAGAATTCATGCGATAGCAGTCTTGTTCCAGATGTTTCTGGAGTCGACTATCTCGACGTGCTTTGGGTGTTTGTCGACGATGTGTACGTCTTTGGCTTCCTGCAACGTGAATATGTTGTATATACGGGCGGGCGCGTTCACTGCACGACAGGGGATGCTGGATCGGCGAAACAAGTTGTCGCCAAGATCTCAGTTGCTGTCAATGGCAGCATAGGCAAAATGCTAGACCGCACCGGGCGCGGTTATGTACAGACAAACATTGTGCACATCGCGGACATGAAGACCAATGTTACGATTACTGAGACCATCCATCGCATTGAGAACGACATCAAACACGAGGTCAGAAAAGCATGGTGCCGGTTGTTCGCACCGGCCGCGCAAGACAGCGAGCAGCACGCCGCAGTTCTTGTGGCGAAAGTCGACGTCTCCGAGATTCCGATGGACGAGCTGCATGCATAGTCTCTCCCATGGCATGGGCATCTACTGGATCGACCTCACACGAGATTTCTCCAGCGTTCAACATTGGCCGACTTTGGTAGAATACCTCGTGTCGCCCTACGGAATGAATGAAGGAAACGTCGCCAAAGCCATAGGCAATCAGAACGCGACAATTCTCGACCACACCGACGACGTGGGAAACTACATCTGTGCCTTTGTCCGCACGACCTCGCGGGACATACGGTCCGGACAAAAATATACCACAAGGTTGTTTGAAACATCGAAGCTGGCGAGGTACGGGAACGTTTTGGCAGCGCACCAAGTCGACTAAGCCGACTGCCCAAACGAGCACCTTCGCAAGACCTTCCTACATCCAGACGTCCAGTTTTGAGGATGCACAAGAAAAGAGATCTGTTTGTACACATGTCGAAGCGGTATGAGTTAAGGAACAAAACGCCAGATCCAAGACACCCTCCAGGCTATGGAATCTTCGTTGTACATCTACCAGCCAAGCAGTGGGAAACTCTCGCGAGAAAGCTCAATCGTTGCATGGTTCTCGCAGATAGGTAACGACTTGGTACGCACACACAACGACGAGAAGAGTCGCCGGAGTTCAGGTGCAGCCAACAAAGGCGCACATCGAAAATCAAGAACACTGGGAAACGGCAGTCCTATGAGCAGCCTCTGCGCTTGGTTTCCGCACCTGCCCCATCTTTCGGGTCGACATTCTTGGCGCAGACCACGAGGGCATTGTAGTCGGGCTGTTGCACTGCTACACAGAGGACCCCATATAAAATCTATTCTCACGACCTGCAACCGCAGGTCCATTCCGCCGATCCTCCAGCCTGGATCTGGGGAAAAACAAAATGCAACGTTGTTGGCGTAGAAAATCAACAGAATAGAGACCGACAGCCATATTTCTACATTTTCCAGACGAAATTGCTGAAAAGGTCTGACGGCCATAGTTGGTGCTCGAGAATTCGAAGAGTGGCGGTGCCGCGTGGCAGAAGAACAGGAATCTGTCCATTCTTATTCGAGCATAAGAAGTCCACAATCTCGCTTGCGCCCAGATCCGCAAGACGGTCGAAGATCCACTCGCCAATTCCTGTAATAGAAATGTCGCGGAGGTGTTTGACGGAATAGCAGCGTCACCGCAGTGTAACCGGCGCACCCGCTGGCGCTGCCTTGCAGGTGTTAGGCTACAGGCAGCATGTGCCCGAACAGCGGCTCATGATCGGTTCGGGAGTCAGCGTTGGGATGTAAAAGCAGAATCCGCCGAAAACAGTCTGGTCGACAAAGGGGCTGGAGACTATACTCAACGAGTGCAAAGATATGTTCCTGAAAGAAACCAACACATTTGGCCACATAGCTTTCTGGCTAGTGCACCGCGGAGAACTTCTTCGGGGGCTGGTTGTGGAGGTACAGCCTGCCAAGGCATTCCGCGCCCAGAACAAACAAACACCTAGGGTCGAATGTCTTGCGAAATCGCAGAAGCAGGGACAACACCTGGAAAACGCTGCCCGGGGACTACTCTCCTACGCAGATCCACCCCCAATACATATATGCAAAAAAGCCATGGATATTCCGGCTGGGGAATACCTCTGCTACTGATTGGCGGAAACAATATTCGAACACTCTTCCAGCAGCTCTGAGACGACCGCACAGACCTCTTCATACACCAGTCTACCTCCACTTCTTGCAGGCCAAAGTCGAGGGCATTGGATGGATGGAAAACATTATGTCTCCAGCCTATTACCGGCTGGGGGCAGAACGGACCTCGCCAACCAAGAAAAGAGACAGAATAGTGGCTTGGCGCTTGCACAAGGAAGTGCCTATAAAGTTATAAAATAGCAGGTCCCATCGGCTCCAACAACATACACAATATGTCTACCTGCTCCAGCCGCAGTCCTGACTGCTACCCTCTATGGTTTTCCATGACCTGGAAACTCCTCTTTTCCAAACTCGAGTGGACTTTCCATATATTCCGTCAGTTTAGCATCCCAGGATCTCTAGCAAAAACTAGGGACTGCCTATGGGTATGGCTGCAGAATCTCCATTGGTCATAAACCATAGCTGGACAATTTTCTGTTGCGAAATATTTCCTTTCCTGGCGGGTCCGCCAAATAAAAGTTTGAAAGTTTTTCAAATTTTTGTAGATGGCGGGAAATAATGGTGGAGTACCAGGAATAATGGGCTTTCCCGATGAATACTGGTGGAGTACAAGGAATACTGGACTTTTCCTTGAAATGCTGGTGGAGTACCAGGAATACTGGGCTTTCCCGAGGAATATTGGTTGAGTGCCAGGAAATACTGAGAAGGAATTCCTATTTTTTGGGGTTTGCATCTGGTGTATACCGGTACCGTGCGAACATCAATTATAACAATGCCGCCGCCACGCGACCTACTCCGCAACTAAATGCAAGAAATACAGAGCTTCCTAGGAACAATTTCTCCTGAGGACGCCAGAAAGAAATATGGAATTGGGACTACCCGCCTCTACAAAATATGACCCTCAGGAAGAGCGCCCGCGCCGGCCAATGTCGCCCATCCATCAGTTGCCAGCGATTGTTCCAGGGCCCGTTGCCTAAGCAACTGTCCCAGCGCCCAACCGCTGGAACAGCCGCCCCGACATCATTCCATGCGGCCCTATAGCTGCCCCTCCCATCATTCTGGGCGTTGTCGATTTCTACAACCGACTTGGCAATCTGGAAGAGCATGTGCTGGAGCAGACAAACACGTTTGCCTTGGTAGTACAACGTCTGGAGCGAATGGAGCTGTCCTAAGAAGCGCTGGAACGTGACGAAATCGCGGAAATATCGAGCATAACCAGCGATCTCTAGGAAAAGCTGCAAGAAACCGAACACGCCCTGGAAGATATCGAGCACGTGCTGGACAAACCGAACGCACTACGGAAAGGGGTTTGCAAAAACTTGTGAGCGTGCTTTCGCTAGTCTAGTTGTTGGTGCTTCTTGTTCCTGGAACCATTCTCATATGGGCAGTTCTGTCGAAGACGTGGGCCTCTTATACCCCAGGAAACCCAGAATCCAATGCAGTGCAAGATCCTGCGCTGAAAACCCCAGTAGCGCGCCTTGATAATTTCCACTGGAAAAAGTGTGGTCTCGATTCCGATGGAAATACCCGTCTATCGGGGCAGCCCTGGCAAAATATCTGTACGGCCTGGCTTTCCGGACGATGGAAAAAAGCCGTCCAGCTTTGCTTTGGTAGCCGCGTGCTTGAGCCGTCTGGCTGACGGACCCCCTCCCCCCCCACCCACACACACACACAGAAAAAAAAAAACAAAAAAACAACAGAAAACATTCTATCCCAGTCTTGGTCAGGAGGACGGAAAAACATTTTGTCTCAATCTTGGTGCCAAAACGTTGGTGGCTGAGGCGGTTTCTGCGCTACGACGGAAAACAAATTCCATCCCAATCTTGGTAATCGAAACGTAGGTAGCCCTAAAGATTTATGCGCTATGATAATATCTCATATTCGTCGCGCGCTGTACGCTCCTAATGTGCAGATGATATTTTGTGTTCATTATACGGTATGCTTTATGCAATGTTTCTCTGATAGACTCGAGTATATATCACACAGCACATTTTTCCCGCACAAAAATAATTTTTTGTCAACCTAGCTTACACACACTTTAATGAACAGCTCAGTCATCAGCAGCTTGAACTGCGTCCTGGCCTTTTTTTTGCGCCGCAGCTTGCCCATTACCTTGTCGTTACCACACGCTCGACACAGTCACGTTTCTGTACTTTTCACTTGTCCACATAAATGGCACCGCACTGGTAGCGTGTCCCTTTCTCAGCCTATGACTGTTCATGATGCAGTATTTCATGCCGCATTACGCCTCGCATCGCTCTGTTCTTCCCAATAGTAACCACTAGCACACACGGCGGGTCCTCATCGCGGCATTATATGCAGTACAAGAAATCTCTCTAATAAAAATGTATCTTTCTGTAGTTTTGGACGGCTCCGTGTGTGTGTGTGTGTGTGTGAGGGGGGGGGGTCTCTGCTGGTCTTGAAACAAAGAGTTCTCAGTGGGCCTCCTTTGGGGTAGCCCGCCGATGTAAAACCAACAATTCCATGCGCTCTCCCAGCGTTTGTTTGAGGGATGGGGGGGGGTGAGAGGGTTCTTACAGTGTACATTGCGTGCCCGAGGGATCTCGTCTGTAGGTTGACTCGGTGGGACCCCCCGCCGCTGCTCTTGTATGTTAATGAAGTATCAAGTGGCAATGTTAAATGAACGTGGGAGGACATTAATTTATTGGTTGCGTTATTCAAGAATATGTTCAACATCCTGTATATGTCATGAAATTTGAAAGTAAACAAATAAAAGCAAATTTACGATAGATTTAGAATATCTCTGTTTACAAAACACTTGGCTCTGTACTTTTCAATCCTTAATACGAGGTGTTTACTTCTCACTTGAACAGACCTTATGTACAGTGGGTTTTTGTGCATTTAACAGCTGTGCTAATTTACCGTTAGGGATATTGTTGGTTTGATATCTTCACTATTCCAGTGATACAAAATTGATACATTTTTCTCCTTCGAGATAAAAACACGAGGAAATAATATTTTCGTGTATTAAAGCTGACGTCCCACATATGTGCTCAATGACAGATAATGGTTTCAGATTGCTCAATCAATGTTTCATGTTGCTATATTTCTAGGTAATACTTGTTTACACAATGCTGACACGGCAAATCATTTTAGTTCTGCATTATCACTGAGTAGCTGAAAAACACTGTAAATAAACAAGATATGATATAATTTAATTCCTTTTATTATCTTTGTTTCAGTGGAAGGTCTCAATATTTTATCATATAGTGTGATATTATCATGTGTACTTGCTGATTTAATTTTTAAAAAATTTTGAAACTGCCACAAAACTCTTATCTTTGCTATACGTGAAACCATAGAATTTAGATTGACTTTATCAAATAATTTAAAATTTCTTAACATTCCAATAGATTTAGTCGCCACAGGAATTCAGACTCATGCAATGTGATAAAAACCAATATAGCTGTTATGGTATATTTTGCCACACGAGTGTCATCCATGATAGAAACTAAGTAAAGGTAATTATGAAGAGGGGTGACATTTTATCACAGTGCTTGATAAGTGGACCTACTGGACTTGATGATCGTAAGGAATAAAAATGAGACAATTTTGTAAACAGAAAACAGTTAAAGACACTATGTATCTATTCATCTCCCTCTCTTTATGTATGTACGTGTATATATATATATATATATATATATATATATATATATATATATATATATATATATATATATACATAGTGTGTGTGTGTGAGAGAGAGAGAGAGAGAGAGAGAGAGAGAGAGAGAGAGAGAGAGAGAGAGAGAGAGAGAGAGAGAGAAAGAGACAGCGAGAGACGTGTGGGGATGGAGAGAGTACATTTTAGTTTTTAATCTTTGACAATTTAGTCAAATGAATTATTTGCTGGATATATAAGGTTGCGAATGACTTATCGCCTATACTTGCATGCGTATTGTGTGCATTGTAATTTAAAAGATTTCGCATTATTCACTTGGATGTGAAGATTGTTGAATTCTCAGATTTCTCGCTTCTTGCATAATGTTGCGTACTAGTTTTTTATTCTTAATTTTTTATTTTGTGTTTCAGAGTTTATTTTATTTCTACAGGACACTTTTTCAATGCTAGAAAACTGTTCATATGATCAGTATCACATCTTTCATTCTGATCAAAATAAGGTAGAAAAGAAGTTAATATTCTGCTTGCATAATGAAACACTCGATAAAATACGACTTCACTAATCAAAACTAATCTGTTGTGCGTGTAATTGTCTCAATGATCGTACCATTTCCAGCTTAATTTAATGTGAAACCGTCTTGCAGGCTTTAAATATGTTTGCAGTTTAGTGTTCAACTATCGATTATATTGTTTTTCATTAGGGAAAAATCTAAAGGACCACGATCTAGTCAAGAGAAAAAAAAAACAAAAAAAAAACTTCGCTTTCTATAAAATAAAACTGCAAATATAGGTTACTTTATAGTGAACATTCTGTTACGGATAGCTAGGTTTCATTTCGACGCTTCTGAACACTGGTCGTTTGGAATTTGTTTATGTAATGGACTTAAGTTGATGTTCATGTGCCATGCTTCAGCTGTTTAGACAAGTGTTATATATATTCTTAATTGCAATTTATCACCGTTATCTCTATAAGGATAAGCTAATAACGAGATTCGCTAGACTAGGTTGTCTAATACCACACCAATCTCTGTTAATTATCAGAACACCCATTTTTCGCATGATCTTTAATGTACTGAAGTTTGTAGTTCTTGGTCAGTCTCAGCTTTGTATGTGTACAAGTAAAGATCTCAATAAAAATGTACATATTATCATAAGTGACTAATTTTCCTACACCTGTGCAGGTGTATGTAACGTACCTATATCAATAGGTAGGTAGATAGGTTCCCCCTACAGTGTTTACCCCCCTCAAAATAATACAAATTTAAAGAATGAGGATCAGAACATATATATATATATATATATATATATATATATATATATATATATATCACATTTAAAGATAGCATTTAAAGCCGATGTACTTCACTCTTGTTCGCTGAAGGTACCTACGATAATTTCCACCTGACAAAAAATAAGTCAGTGGAGATCAGTTTTTTCTTTGTTCATTTCTTTCTGTAACTAGCCAAACACGCATGTAAAAGCAGCTGACGGAAGTTGATTACACGTTTATTTAAAGCATTCTTTGCTCCTGTTGATAATTGCACTCATCCACTATTTTACCATATTTACCTCCCTTGGAATATTTCCACACCATTTACCTTACCTCTCACTAAACCCAATTGTGTACAAGGATGTACACGTATGTACATGTATGTAGGCACGTAAACATCGAGAATTACATTCATATCTACAATGAATGAGTTTAATCATTTCAAGACCACGATAAAGGGATATACCAACTGAAAGGTTATTTGTTCAGCACTTATTGAACAATGATGTATTTTTACCACACTGTAGTTGATTCTCTTTTCACGAGTTTATATATATATATATATATATATATATATATATATATATATATATATATATATATATATATATATATATATATATATATAGCTAGCAATTATATAAACAAATGTGATTTCCGATTTAATTTTTCATATAGGGAGCACAATTGCTTTCTAAAAACAAATTATCTGTGATTACACACACATACACACACACACACACACACATATATATATATATATATATATACTGTCTATTATATTTTCATGTTTTAAATGCAAGGAGTAATTGATGATTTGGACGGCAAATTTACACGTCTACTCAATGATGACGGCATTGTAAATTACACAACTGCGTCCAAATAATTATTTTCTTTTGTAATACATGTTAGTGTTGAGGGTCGGGGTGAAACTGTTAATTTTACTCGTTTTTGCAATGAACAAATTTCCCTTGATAGAATATAAACTAATAATTAATTTAAATGAGAGTATATATTATAAATATTTGCAGCTTTTAATAGCCAGTGAAATATAAATGGGATAAAAAGAAGAAACATACATTTGCATTATATGTAATATGATAAGTCATGAGGTGACAATTTTAAGATCACTGATCCAAAGTATTGACAAACGTGTTTCATTAATAATGGAACTGTATAAAGATGCTGCTTCTCAAATCTTAGATCTTCTGCATCCGAGCATCCTCCAATAGTGGGACAGAGAATAAAAGTTAGAGACAAGATATGTCCTACTTTGAAAATTTCGAGTATGAAATATTTCAACTGAGTTAGAACAGAATAAAGCAACAAAGATTCAGTTCAAAACGAGAATTAGTTCTCAAAAAAAGTATGCGCAAAAAGGGCAAAATATTTTAGTAAATTGAAGATAATTTCCTGCTCTATTTGAAAACATATTGAAAGTTGTACTTGTTTTCATACTTTTGTTCTCACATTTCAGTAGATAAATAATGCAAATGTTACAGCTGTACAGGATTTAGAAATACAACTATTACACAATAATAGTGACTAATAATAGTGACTTGACTGAATTGTAGACAAGGAAAAGGGCCTAAACTGCATTCGTGTGACAAGTTAGAAAAATAAATTTCACATTTTAACGCTCCAGAGAAAATTTGGAAACTTTGAATACCACAGTAAATAGTTTATTATATGGAAAAAGCAATATTATTCAATTGAGTCGAAACACAGTCATACAAATAATCTAACAAAACAGAAAGCGTCCATTCAAACTTCAGTAAAACAATTCAGATGTTTCATCTACTGTAAGCAATTTTGTAGCTATTGGTCAATGTGGTAGACTTCTGATAAGTTATACATATCATATTGAATGTATTAAATATTGCTGTAGATTATTGCATATCATGTTGAATGTATTAGACGAGCACTCAGTAAAATGTAAATGTTCGAATCATATACTTAATATAGAAAAATATCGATAGTTAGGAGTTGAGGGATATTGTCCGTTCTATCCCGATCATGGAATAGCTAGTCTTGAAGAGGAGTTTTATTTTCTTATTTATGTGCTCTATATGGATTTTTAAAAGAAAAATATCTTTATACATATATCTAACAAATGTAAAAATAGATTTATTTAAAAGAAATATGACAAATAGAAACATATTTCTTACAGTTAGTATAGCGGAATGCATTTATTATGGATTCCAAAGACGCAAACTGCTGAATTATTATTATCCACTGTATTGTTGATGGCGCTGCAGATGTATATACAATTTGAACCATATTGAATAATGGACCTGAGGCCTCAATTGCTTAATAAAATATTTTTATCATTGTCATTATTACGTAAAATGAGTTAAAATGAAAATAGTGAAGACCCTGTGTATCCGTACAAATGTCTATGTCATCTGCAGTTGTATGCTATATACATATTTTGTGTTCACAATATCCAATCAAGAACATATCCCTCCCCCCACATTTTCCACTTAGGGGCGATCCAAATTGCAGGATACAGTAAGCAGCAGTTTACCAATCGGTTGCCTCTGTTTTTTTTTCACACTGTTTCAGAAGGTAATCTTTGGACCATTTACTCCTGACATTCAAAACCGTGGACCCTGGCGATTTAACTGTTAGTAGGTGTTTGTTTGGGTTAGCGTGCGTCTATATGGGTGTATAAAACCTTGCAACTTAGGGCCCCAACAATAGGTCAGTTTTTTTACAAAGAAAAATAATACAAAAGGTAACCACTTTAAACCGTGAGTCTTTACTCGGATTTCTTGACTTATAACGTACATATGTGAACCTCTCGACAATAAATGTTTCACTGGATCACAAGAGAAGGCTTTGATTTACTACGAGGAGGCTAAGTGGCCTAATGGATAATGCGTCTGACTTCGGATCAGAAGATTACGAGTTTGAATAGTTTGAACGCTATCTTGAATCTATCTGCACTGAGATACAAAACTTTAGACCATCACGTCAACAGGAAAATATGCAGTCGAAAATATAATTGCTGCTCACAAACTTGTTTCGTAAATTCTCAATAGCTGGTAATGATACTCCCTGGACATTTTCTTCCATGTAATCGATAGTTCTATCTCAATGTGGAATCGGGATTGCTTAATGGTTTCTCAAAGGAATACAAAACGGATCGCTATTCAGACCTTAAGTAACATGCAAACATCACAAGATAAGCGTCTGGAACACGTTGATGCTGACTAGATTATTACTGATTTGTGTTAGGAATATACTGTTCATTACTATGTTATGTATTTTAACACATTTTGTCTTTAGAAAACTGGACAACAAAAGTAATTAGAATTAATACAAAGCGTGCTGATCTTGTTACTTTTTGCGGTGGTTGATTTTCGATCGAATTCAATTAAACTCACTTTAAAAAAGGTTTTGCTGCCTGCGTTAAAATCTCATGAATGCAAGGAATGAAATATTCCGTTTGTGCTGTATATTTAAATGGAAAGTGTGAAAACTATTTTGAAAAATAATTTGGAGAAAATAAAGGCAGAAAGGGTAAGTTACTTTTTAAAACACACGTAAAAGAAAGAGATAAAACATGTAATATATATATATATATATATATATATATATATATATATATATATATATATATATATATATATATATATAATGAAAATAAATACTATTATGTAGCACATACTAGACTGGTTTTAAACTATACTGTCTGTAATTAGATTGGATTGGTTTACGAGTGTCCCAATGTCGAGGATAGAATGTTAACTGTTAACCCACACGACAGACACGAGCTGTGATTGATACAGAGCGTTCATTGGGGAAAGGAGACAATCGATGCTAATAGACCCTCTAACATTTGTCACTCAAGTTAATGCCAATCCCGCTGATGAGTTTTAAGTTCTTAGAGACTGAAGGTTTACTCCAATATCCGATCTGACGGTATTCAACTGTTTGTGTAATTAAAATTCCAGTGGATGCTTCGACCTGCAACCCAATCAGTCCAAAGTAAATGGAAACCGATGAAAGGTATTTGCTCAAAGTGTCAGAATTGGATTGCTTGTTTGATTTCTTGGCAGACAGGGTGTTCAGCACATGTCACTGCGCTAAATACCGCACGTATTTATTCAGGCAACATATTGAAATTAACACAGATGCACGTGCAACAAATCCTGATAGACATTACTTTGTAATTTCTTTGTCAGATGCATTTAAATTTGGAAAAGGTTTTATCTCCAAAGATTAACGACGGTTTACCTGTGACGGTAGGGGTCATAAAGAAGATCTGTTGTCGTGCTCGATGTCGGATCTGTATCAGTCATATGCTCATACCACTGGAACAAAATGTCCGCACCAGTTGGCTTGCTATTATATGGAAGGGTATAGTTATACTCCTCTGCATACATCCCTCCCTTATATAAACCTCAGGTTCACCTCTCAGTGCAATCGCAACGCATTCACGACCGCGCCAACATCTACATAATGTCGTATGATACCAGAAATGTAATGGGATGAGAATGTAAAGTAGAGCTGCTTCTGAGATCGACTTGCGTCCTCGGTATGAAAGTCGAGCGTACATACTACTAGACTTAAACGTCCGGACTTGCTGGCTGCATATGCGATCTGAGTTCGATTCTCAATGGTAGCTAAACTTTGCATTTCCTCAAATCACATAATTATGCCATGCAGAATACATTTGTCATATCTCTTCCTTAGTACACACACTAAGTATTCACATTAGCCAATTATACTTGAATTTGACATAAAGTAAGAACAGACAAACTTGTCAAGCCTATTTGTCATGTTTCAAACTGTTCTCATTCATTTCCTAATTAATAAAGGAGTTTCTTAATGTCGCATTGTAATTTGTATGTCTCTGTTCCATTCGGAATGCTTCTGGTGAAATAAATTGCTGATGTTTTCTCAGGGTTGTATCTTAAGAAGATAATATGGAGAAAAAAAAGAAAGCATACCATCTATACTCGCGAATAAGACGGGTCTAAATGCAAACAACATAGACCCTGATCTGCCGTCGCATAATGCACCGGCAGATCAGGGTATATGCTGTTTGTTCCACTGATTAGTCCTTACAAACTGCATAGACCTAGATCTGCCGGCGCATTATGCGACGGAAGATCTGGATCTATGCAGTTTGAAGTTTGTATCAGTTTATACGCAAGTACAGACAGTAATCTTTAAATAATAATGTCATTTAGGGACTGTAATAAAGTGCTTACATTTTGAATATATGTGGTGGTTGCAATTTGTATGACAAATATGATTTGTATCTCTATCATTTTATTTATTGGCATTAAACCAGGCAAATCTAGTTAAATTATTCGACGGAAATTTTTCTATACGATCGACAAGCAGCCATTTTTGTGCTGTCGTATTTGAACCTTACTTCAATATGGAATGATATTCTAAACTAAATAATTTTTAACATATTTTGGTCACTGTTATCATGAAAAAACAGGCACACAATTTCTACGAATTTATTTAATAATTCGCCTTACAAGTAGACAAGCGGAAATTGATACTGAATTGCTTTTAACACAGAGTAGTTAAATATCTGATGATATCCAGCTATTTGGACCTTGCAATTGCACTATCAAAGTTTATATGACTACACCTTGAAAAAATATACAAAATCTAAAATGGGGATGGGTGTCCACGAAAAACAATACAAAGTCTAAAATGGAAATGGGTTTATATGAAAAACAATACAAAGTCTAAAATTAGGATGGGTGTCCATGAAAAACAATACAAAGTCTAAAATTAGGATGGGTGTCCATGAAAAACAATACAAAGTCTAAAATTAGGATGGGTTTCCATGAAAAACAATACAAAGTCTAAAATATGGATGAGTTTCCATGAAAAACAATACAAAGTCTAAAATTAGGATGGGTTTATATGAAAAACAATACAAAGTCTAAAATTAGGATGGGTTTCCATGAAAAACAATACAAAGTCTAAAATTAGGATGAGTTTCCAGGAAGATACCTTATATTCACTACTCCAAGGAGTTTGTTATCATATACATTAGTAAGATGTGCTATTAAAAATTAACCTCGTCAAGTAAATTAAAGTTTTATGCCAGAGTTGTAACACAAGATAGCTAATTACAACAATGAAAAAGGGAAGCACAACTTGTCCAAGTTGTACACAAATGTGAAATAACAATCAGAAAAAATGGGCGATGCTTGCATGGTAGCGCTATAAGCTGTAGATATTTTAGGTTGTTAAGACCATAGGACACATAAAATAATAGACATAAAATTATAGATATTTTAGGATGTTAAGACCATAGGACACATAAAATAATAGACATAAAATTATAGATATTTTAGGATGTTAAGACCATAGGACACATAAAATAATAGACATAAAATTATAGATATTTTAGGATGTTAAGACCATAGGACACATAAAATAATAGACATAAAATTATAGATATTTTAGGATGTTAAGACCATAGGACACATAAAATAATAGACATAAAATTATAGATATTTTAGGATGTTAAGACCATAGGACACATAAAATAATAGACATAAAATTATAGATATTTTAGGATGTTAAGACCATAGGACACATAAAATAATAGACATAAAATTATAGATATTTTTTAAAGTCGAATATAAAAGATGAATCACAGAATGGTAAGAAAGGCAAATATGTTGATGTGAACAAGCAGAGAAGAAACAGGCACACGACAAACAAGAGAGAGATAGTGAACAAGCAGAAAAGAAACAGGCAAACGAGAAACAAGAGAGAGAGAGAGAGAGAGAGAGAAAGAGAAAGAGAGAGTAAATGTGTTATAATTCATTATTTAATTTATTTATTAAAATTTGTAAATTTAAATAATTTATTTAAGAAAGTTACAAATACAACACCTTATCCATGTCCTACAAGTGTGCTTAACGCTGCATTTAAGAAAGACATTGCACATATATATATATATATATATATATATATATATATATATATATATATATATATATAGTTAATTAGTTAGTTTGTTAGTTAGTTACGAATAAACACTGACATAAATACCGACGTGGTATAGAATATAACTTAAGTACCTGACAAACAGTTCATTAGAAATTGTCAACAGATATGCAACCAAATAAACTAAAAGAGCGTGGGTAAGAACTGGGTAGACAAGAAGAACATAGATAAATACAGTCTTGTAATCGCAAGTGCGTATAATTTAAAAGGCAAAGATCATGCAAAGAGCAAACAATCATTTACATTGATACTAATAGTTGCAGGAGTTGATTTTATTTCTTTTTTGAAATACGTTCTGAATTTCTTTTCCAATTTGCTGTAATATCCGTACCTCTGATCAAAACTGCAAGTAACGGGTCCAATGTTCCAGAACAAGATCAGCAAACAACGAAACAACCTGCCAAGAAGTCCTTAGCAACCAGCTTATTACAATGAAAATGATACAAATCAATGCTGATGCTGACTTTTGGATAGCTCGGACAAATAGTTGCCAATGCTTTCCATGCTTGGTTTGATTTTCTCCACAAATGACTCTCAATTAATTCTTCTACCACAACAATCATCACCACAAGCACTTGATCATCCACCATCTCCTGTTAAACCGTTTACCAAGTGTACTGTAGACAGCGCAACAGTTGATATAGTCATACATATAGCTGTTATAATCATGACAGTTGATATAGTCATACATATAGCTGTAATAATCGTGACAATTGATATAGTCATACATGTAGCTGTAATAATAGTAACAACTGATATAGTCATACATGTAGCTGTAATAATAGTAACAATTGATATAGTCATACATGTAGCTGTAATAATAGTAACAATTGATATAGTCATGCCTATAGCTGTAATAATCGTGACATTTGATATAGTCATGCCGATAGCTGTAATAATCGTGACAGTTGATATAGTCATGCCTATAGCTGTAATAATCGTGACAGTTGATATATACATATAGCTGTAATAATCGTGACAGTAGATATAGTCATGCCTATAGCTGTAATAATCGTGACAGTAGATATAGTCATGCCTATAGCTGTAATAATCGTGACAGTAGATATAGTCATGCCTATAGCTGTAATAATAGTAACAATTGATATAGTCATGTCTATAGCTGTAATAATCGTGACAGTTGATATAGTCATCCATATAGCTGTAATAATTGTGACAGTAGATATAGTCATGCCTATAGCTGTAATAATCGTGACAGTTGATATCGTCATACATATAGCTGTAATAATCGTGACAGTTGATATAGTCATGCCTATAGCTGTAATAATCGTGACAGTTGATATAGTCATACATATAGCTGTAATAATCGTGACAGTTGATATAGTCATGCCTACAGCTGTAATAATCGTGACAGTTGATATAGTCATGCCTATAGCTGTAATAATCGTGACAGTAGATATAGTCATGCCTATAGCTGTAATAATCGTGACAATTGATATAGTCATACATAGAGCTGTAATAATCGTGATAGTTGATATACTTTATGCTTGAATACCACTTTCAGTCTTTCTCTGAGTGTCAGTTTACCTTATATCCTTTCATTAATGTTTTATATGTTGAACTTGGAATTATTGTTTCAAATTTCGATATTACCAGTTAGTGCTGACCTTACATATTAAATGTATCTAGTTCATTTTTAAATTTATATTATTGCAAGATCATTTGTCTCGTCATTAAGCTTCTTTTGAGTGTTTGTATCTCTTCGTCATACTGTTCGAGATCAGTTTTAAAAGCTATTATTTTTGAAGCGGTGATTTAAACATCTTTCTGATATTATCCACTCTGTCTTTGATCTTGAGATGTAAATAAATATTAAACAAATTCCTTCATTATGTGCAGCTTTATAACGGAAAGATGCCTTGCTGAAAGCAACATCTAGTTTGCTAAATGATTTATTCAAATCTGTTTTTCCTTTTCCTAACCCACTCGTTAACTCTTCTCAGTCAAAACGTCTTCCGTTAATTTTATCTGTAATCGGTCAGGAACTTATATTGGCTGTCTCGATACAAGACTGTTGTCAGATGATTGTTGTATTGGTATGTCTAGACGTTTACCATTTGGTGGTGTCCATTTATGTTTTGTTTGCTCCATCCTAGTAACAGGAATTTTTATTTCGTCCAGCCGTGTAAGTTCAGGAATTTACTTCCACATTTCATTGCTATAGACCAAAGGTGCTAACATCTCACTTGGAATTTCCATTTACAAAATCTATATTAATTCGTCGTCTGGTAATAGAATGTTTAATCCTCATTTTTTGATTGAGGTTTAATTCTTAATTTATATTGTGTGTCATCTATGTTGAACGCGTGTTTAACAAAAACTTCGTATTGATCCAATAAAGATGCAGATACAGTAGTTTCAAATCCCTCATGAGGCAAAATATTACCGGTCACAGGATCTTCAATTATTGCGTCCGTAATTTGTTCATAGTAATCATCTACAACGTAAGCAGTTTTTACAAACAAATGTCTAATCAAAACCGTGTCCACCGCATCCTACCACATTCGCGTTATTTAAATGGATTAACCCCCCCCCCCCCCCTCGCTCTCAAATATAACTGCGATCACGGACGAGAAAAAATAGCATTAGCTTTATTTCCCGTTAAATTTGAAGAATACAAACAAAAATAAAATTTGTGTAACAGATGGAACCAACAAAAAGATAATTAGTAAAACGTTAACAAACAAAAAGTTGGAAAAATGGATGAAAAGCAAATCAAGTTCACCTAAGAAATATTTGTCAGTGCGAGATTTGTTAAAACATTAAAGTCATTGCCTGATGTTGTCATCCTAGCACTAACATCTTTGATAAGTAATGTTTGCAAATGAATGCTTTATGTGAAGTATGGACAGAGTTAAAAGAAGATTAAAAGACATAGAAAGGAATAAGACAATTTACCTGTTTATGTCATTAAAGTTAGTGTAACCTCTATCAGCTTTGAGTGCTTACTTGATAACGTTTAAATACATTCATTTTTAAAGTCAACAGAAGGAAAACAAACACGGGAATTATTGCCAAATAAATGTGTATGCTTTGTAATCGATGCATTTGTACCTTTCACAACAATTGAAACAACATTTGTTATTACTCTAGTGAATGTCTATTACCTAGTTACTTTTCTTTTTCATCAGAGAAACAAGAGAAGAGATAAAACTGACTCGTATATATTATTCTTATTAAAAGCTTTGTCATTTGTCTTGTATTCTTGTATATCCTTTTTTGGATGGCATGCTATCCTTTTTAAATACGCTATCACTGGCTACCATATATATGGTATTTGTCAATTGAAGACATTATCTCTGCTATTCAGGATGATATAGGCTAAAAGAGGCACAATAAAAAACATAATTTATACGAAGGTCGTCATCACTAATACGTTTAGGCTTTAGAAAATTCGGCCATTTAAGGAAGAATTCCATACATATACACCCAGTATTTTCAACGTTTGATATGATTTGATGCCGCCATTGAATGAATTTAAAATTCTAATCGCATCTTTGTGAATTATTCTGATATGTTCCTCATTGTGGTATCGTTGTTTTATATATTCATTCGTGTATTCATTACGGGGTTCTGTAGTTTGTTTTATCCATTTTCTTTCTGCACTTTACTGTGTCACAGAATTGTATGCATGAAAATCTCTTATGTATTGTATATGAACATAAATGTGGATGGATGTCTATATTGTCTCTATATCGTCACAATGCATATGAGCCTTGTTAGGGAGCTGTCCACTTCACGGAAGCAATCGTCAGCTGCAGAGGTATATGAAAATGTTAAATTGTATTCTTTCTTGATATCCGTTCTATGGAATGAAATTGTTTAATATATTGAATGTTTCGGAATTTATTCTAACTTTCTAAAAATTCAGATCAGGTCTGTATCACATAAAGCCATGCTATCGGATATGATATAGTCTGTTTCAGGTTAGACATTTCATAGCTGAACAGACAAATTGAATTCAGTTATATGTTGTACGCAATACACAATGAGAAAAGCTCCATATTATCTCTATCCTCATCTAACGGGAGTACTCTGGGGCCTCTTAACTTAGCTGAGTTAGAGTCATGTAACCCATCTTGTTTAGCTCCATATTGCTGTCTTCTCATTCTGTTGCTTCTAACTTTGCTTCCTCTAATTCTCTTACATGCTCTATTACTTCTCTTTCTGCTTCACTTTTCCACCTTATTTTGACCTTCTCTACCTGCTTTTTTAATAATATCTTCTCCTTATTTGTCTGCTGTTCTAATTCAACCTTCTCCTTCTCTGCTTGTGTTTTTTAATTCTACCTTCTCTTTCTCAGCCTGCTTTTATAATCCTATCTTTTCCTTCTAAAACGATATCCTTCTTTCCTCAAATTCCTGTCTTTTCTTTTCTGCCTGCCGTTCTATCTCTAACATTTCCATTTCTATATCCTCCTCTCTAAATCTTTGTTCCCTCTTCCGAGCCTGTTCGTCATAAACAAAGTTTCTAAGGGACTAACCATCATAACTAAGCTGCATTACCATCACCGCAAGGTTTACAATTATGAGAACGACACGCAAAGCAACGGTATATTTCTTCTCAGAGGGCAACAACATGAAACTGAGAAATGGGTGTGTGTGTGTGTAGATGTATATATATATATATATATATATATATATATATATATATATATATATATATATATATATATATATATATATATATATATATGACGAATTAAAAAATAAAGGAAAAACGTAAACAAGGGAAACGAAAAAAAAAAAATCCCCGTAGGGATCTCAGCATAACGCATAACTATGGCAGCATTAAGCGTGCTCTCGTGGCTGTATATACCGTAAAGTTTTAAAACACGAAAAAGACTGTGACCTCTGTTATTAAAAAGCTAAGCAGTGGTAATGGTATATACAAAACCATCCATGAGGAATTTATTTAATAGTTATCGAGTACAACATATTAAAGTAAATGAAGAATGCCACCTTGAAAAAAAACAAAAAAAACAAAAACAAACAAACAGCAACAGCAACAACAAAAAATTACAAAACAGAAACCCAGGACATTGACAAGCTAAAAAGGACTTTTATGGTAGAGGAAACAAACTGAAAAAGATTTTGTACAAGTTTTTGAACAAATATTAAATGTATAATTGTTGCAACAGAGGATATGACTGGAAGAGAAAAGCTTTAACTCGTGGCTGTTAAAATTTCACCTTTACAAATGGAAAGCTATGTTCCCATAGAGAAATCACCTGAAAAGTAAACCTATTATATTAATCCTATTGATAACAAAAATAGTTCCATGTAAATGCAGATAATGCATTTTGTTGCTGGTAGTTATAATGTTTCCTATGAACTGAGAAACAACATGTTATATTACATCAATGACAAGAATAAAACGAGGACTGCTGTAATGGCTGATGGTTTATACAAATATCAGTCAGTAAAGTCAGACATAGATTGGAATCAAATACTGAAATGAAAAAAAGATTTATATAGAATATCTGAAACACAATTTAAAAGTGATCATCACTCCAAGCAATAATTACACTGTGTACATAGCCAAGAGCAACTTTAAGTTGCTAGGATTTAATACGCAGAGATCTATGTTGAAACAGCGACTGAATTTAAAGCAGTTTGTGGGTTTTGATGCGCTCCCCGATCTTAGAACTAGTAAATTTATTTATAGTTATTTTCTAACCCTGATATATATTTTTCCTCCTATTGTTTCGCAAATTTAGTATGAATTCAGGACGATTCACTAATAAGGTTCTGAAGTAAATTAATTGCATACCAATCAATCGTTTCCAACAAGCATTCTTCCTATCTGCAGGTGCAAATTTAAAGTATGCAACAATCGTGTAAAATCTTTTCAGACAATAATGCTTCAAATAATGTTGCTCTTATGTGTGCGTCTCTTGGTGTGCCAGATCAGCGTGTCTCGTTTTTTGTTTCTGCGTCAATAGGCTATTGCCTCTGTTGGATTTATGCTAAACGGGAATTGCTTACCCATCAAAATTACAGATGTCAACCGATAGCATGAATTTTATGCCAGATCACAGAAACATACAAAGATTTAAAACCAGCCTTTCCTGTGCCACATCTCCTGAAAATTAATTTTGTGTCATTTTCTATTACACATATGACATACATAATACATAAAAACGAGAAAAATATACAGATACGATTATCACAGAAAGTAAAAAAACTAATAGCATAGTCCCCATTTAATACAACACATCTATTCTTCAAAATTCCCTTTTTACCCGTCAAGATAGGACAAAATGACATATTTTAGAAGATACCAGAACAATGACAACCAAATGCTAGTTTCATTCTGAAAATTTTCTCAAACATTGTCAGATAAGGGATGAGTGAAAATAAATTATTACCGTGTCTAGAATAAAAGATTAATGCATTCTTTTTTATTTATTTATTATTTTTTTGTTGTTGATTTTTTCGTGACACCGGCATTTCCTTATTTAATGGCTATTTGCCGCAACTGACATGCCATTCCATTAGGCATCATTGTTTGTCTTCGGCGCAGCAGACCGCATTAGCAAGAGATCCGGTTTTGGACAACTATTAAAAAACAATATTATAAAAAGGGTGTGATTCTGGAGCTTTTAATCCCTGATTATTTTTGTGAGCTTAATAAAGAAACTGTATGGTGATGTGCCACCGGAGAGAATCTTGGATGTTTTGAGAGAATGCGGTTTACGTAGCAGATTTGGACCATGTTGAGGATTTGAGAGAATGCGGTTTACGAAGCAGATTTGGACCATGTTGAGGATTTTACATGTGTTGCCTTTGTCTTTTCTTCGAAAGAACCTTGAACAGGATTTTGACATCTTTGCCTTTTATATTCTATCTTATTCCATTTCATGCTTACATTTATTGGGGGGGGGGGACTTATCTTCCTAAACTTTGTGTGCAGTTCTTCATTTTCAAATTTTGTAACTTTTAGTGTTAGTTGGCACCACACAGCCACTATTGTGCTGATGTGCTGTTAAACACTACATACATATTTACATACGCACATACATACAGCACGTATATGATGTTTCTAATGTTCATTTTCCTTAACAATGGAGATAATCGTTTGAGTGGTAAAAAATATTTCTTAAAATGTTACACGTATATGAGACAAAAACGTTACATCTACATGCATCTTCGATAAAATGAGCTTCGTTTCTTTAGTCGTGTGAGGTATCAATCGTTAGGTGGTCGAGAAGTGAAGCTTTTGTGTGATGCATATAAAATTATTGTCTATTTTATTTTTTTGCGTGGAGCAAATTTCATCAAAAATTTTGTTTTAATCAAAGTGCTCCCGACAAATTTTCTGAAGTTCTACAAGTTAGGAAATTACTCCCCAAACACGTTTGGAACAATTACTGAGAAGGAGTGTTCCACGTATTAGTTTCATGAAATTTTGCGCTAATGAGTTTTTCTGCGTTTGAAATGGTATTCTTAAAAGCACAATTAATTCCCTTCATCATATTAATCGAATGGTTATTATTTCTTCTTCAAAATTCGTCTTCGACAGAAATAATATTCTTGTGTTCAGGAAAAGAAAAAAAGGAAATAAAAAAAAAAAGAAAATACATAGGCTTTCATACACATCATGTCATGAATGTTTTATTGTCTTTTAGATATTTAATTGCTTTTGGCATTACAAGGCTCTTATTTACTACGTGTGCGTTGTTTAGCAGTGTAATGTTTTTACCTGTTCAAATAATTAACAAACACCTATCTAACTCACTAGCTAACTAACCAACTAACTAAATAAATAATTAGATGACTATTAAATAAATAAGTAAGCAAACAACCATCTAGCTAGCAAACAACCAAACTAGCTGACTACATGAACTAGCTTTACCACCAATTATACCTGGCTTATTCATTGTTTAAAGATTTCCCTCATAACTGTGTAGTGAAAACATTTCAATGAGAAACTATGCATACTAGCTTGTACGTGATAAAATCAGACGATTTTCAATATTAGTGGGTCAGGTATACTTTCATAATGTCATTTTTTTTTCTTTCTTTCCATTCTTGTCTGCATTTTGTTGTAGTTACATACTTGGAAAACAAGCGAAGAAAATGAGAAACGAATTTAATGGAAAAAAAGAAGCAAAACAAGAAGTTTAAATAGAATACAACATGCAGGCAAAACATCAGGCTGATAGTAGTTTCAATGTCGTGAATTGAGTGTTTCTGGCGAAGCGTCAGCAGACCCGCTAAAAATGGATATCATCGACTGTAAAACCACGATGAACGTCCTCAAATCTTCAAACATATTATTCTTATCCAGTACTAACATGTTTCGGAGAATTGTCTTGACAAAAAGCCAAAAATGTCATTCTTCGTGGTACTATATCACAGAGAGTTGTGACGTCACAATGCAATCATGGTGTACGACACTATGTTGTAGACTGAATATTGGGCTCAAGTCGTCCAATGCTCTTCCTTTCATCTGACACACACATTAGGTGTAAAACAAATCTAAACTGATTCAGAGTTTTGTTTTGTATAAACAATAAGACGGAGTAGATTTAAGATATAATTCCCAACTCGTGGACTTGTCATATTATAATTAGTGTAAATCGATAATTGTGCCTAAGAGGATTTTCTTCGCAAGCATTTAAGTCAATGGATGTCATTTGCAGTTCTTCACAAACTAAGAAAAACTAGAACTGAGCTGTGTGCCTGTGTGTGTGTGTTTTCAATCTAATATATTCCACATTATCAATGTATTTAAGACGTTAACAAGCGTTTCTCATTTACAGAGGCCAAGTTTTGCTGAGTTATCTTTGAGGCATCAGTGTGTTTTATCCGCCTGTCCAGAAGTCTGCTCCATGACACACGCACACACACATACACACACGCACACACACGCACGCACACACTTAGTCGGTCAATATCTACATATCTTATGTAAACAATAACTGATTGATTAATCGGGTCTTCGTTCATGCCTGCCTCTATTAATTCATTGCCTTTAAGTTCCAAACATGTTATTGAATGTAATTTGTTATAACAAAGACAAAAATATTAGGCCATTTCCGGATTGATCACCGAGGTCTTAAAAAATAAAGAAGAAAATCCTCAGGTGACATGCACTATATATATATTAATGTTAGAAATTAAAACTCCTTAAGACAAATCAATCGATCCAACCATTACCGGAGAGGGAAATATATAGAAAGATTAACTGAAAAGTCACTAACGTGACACATGAAGATAACAGAAAATGGCAAAAGGGATGGTAAACTATAAAGAAAAATATCGACAGATATAAAGAAGTTTTTGTTGAATGAACACTGATGATGAATAAATAGCCAAATAAGTACATTTCTGTATGATTCATTACTGATTTACAAGATACCAACAGATGGACTGATGGACTGGACATTTGATTCTATGACAGGAATAGAAACTTTCAGCGAATACGAACCTTAAATGCTGTGGAAAATTCCATAAAGCTCTTATTTTAAGGGTCTCATCGAAGTAAGCTTTCATGACAATTACTAATGCATCCAGTTTTGTTGGTAATGCTTGAATGGACATTATGGAGTTGGCCTTCCTCCAGAGCTCGGGAACATTGTTTATTGTAAAACACTACAAATATATTTATTATTTTCGAAACATTCGTATAGATAAATAATTTTCTCCCAATGACCAATCACATGCTTCTAAGGCTTATAAATATCTTAATTGATGCCCTTGCGGATGACCAGAAAAGAAAAAATTCTGACCGTTAGTTATAGCCACGCCGTAAAAGAAGATATAATTAAACATTTAAATGGAAGATTAATACATTCATACATGTTTCTTTACATGCAAATAAGCCTTTTATTCTTCTTATTTTAGTACAACTGCATTCGATCTATTGGCCTTCATTATAAGGTCTTTTTCTTCCATGATCTATGCTGTCTTTGTATTGAAATTACCTGACTAAAACTCTTTTCACGACTTTTCACGAGCTTGTGGTCGTCCTCTAGACCGTACAATGTGTTCATTCATACTACTCTATTCTCATTGCGTTGTCTCAGTGTGTGCACTCATACTACTCCTTTCTCATTGCGTTCTCAGTGTGTTCATTCATACTACTCTTTTCTCATTGCGTTGTCTCAGTGTGTTCATTCATACTACTCTTTTCTCATTGCGTTGTCTCAGTGTGTTCATTTATACTACTCTTTTCTCATCGCCTTGTCTCAGTGTGTTCATTCATACTACTCTTTTCTCATTGCGTTGTCTCAGTGTGTTCATTCATACTACTCTTTTCTCATTGCGTTGTCTCAGTGTGTTCATTCATACTACTCTTTTCTCATTTTCGATGTTCTCTCTTTGCGTTGTCTCAGGTTTTTTGTATACTTTCTTTACTTCCTTTTCAGATGGCCCTCTTTAGAGACGAAGGCTTGAATTCTCCATCATGCTTCTTGACGTAATGTCATATGCTTGTATTTCCAGACTAAATGCAGTCTACCACTCTCATAATGCCTCATCTTCCAATCAATATGTGAAGGCGGGAATTGGCCATCTAGACTTCTGTCCATGTCTTCAACGATGGCAGCTATGTACCTCAGATGTGAAACTGCACATCAGTTGATAGTCGGGAATATTACTTTCATCTAATCTTGAGCATGGTAGCTTCCTTGTTTTTCGAATATATTCTTTTTTTATCTTTCCTATCATTTTCCAATTGTCAGTCTGTCGGATTTCTAGTTTTTCAAGACTTTATTTACCCAATGTTTTCTGCTAGAATTGTCTAAATCTTGATCCTGCCTGGTTTTGTCTGTTACATAAATTATTCTCAGAGTTGAGCACTTGTTCAATCATATTTCTGTTTTGTGTGTGCGTGTATGAGTGTGTATGTGGTGGTGGTACGCCCGTCAGCATGATGACCCTAAGGTATTATTATTATTATTAGTAGTAGTAGTAGTAGTGGGAGATCAGTTTCAAATCAAATACTGTTAAAAGTACTATATTTTCTGCCTATCTGTATTAACTTTTATTGTCAATATTACAGTAGTTGAGTATTAGAAATGTTCACTTGTGGATGATCGTTGAATTACAAAAATGGTTGTAATTTTCAGTTAGAATGCCTCAGATATTCAAACGCATGAACATGCGGTAGTTCATAATTAGCTTCAAGACCACCTGATGTGAAAACTAAGCTAGCACCAGGTCAAAAATAATAACACTGCAAAGCTTGTTATACATCCAACTCGAAGTCAATCTCCTCCATTAAGAGGGCAGGGAAGAAAGTATAAGCGATCTAAACTGTGAATAGTACTTTTATACTGCGTTTGTAATGCATTTAAATACCTTATGAAAGGTAATGACATTCATATCGATCTCAATACTGCTTTTAAATGGTAGGAGATCCTTGCTGTTATGTAGGTGTGTATTTATGGGATAGAATGGTGTCATCAATTGCATATATGTGTCATTATCTTTGTGTTTAAAATATTAACGACGGGTGGTAAATGGAAAACAATAATGCCGCTACTCTACGGCACTATGCCTTAGAAATGGCGTCGTTGCCAAAGTAATACATTTATATTTTATAACAAACATTTTACACCTTTATATAAAGAAAATATTATTCTTTCAGTCGTTCATTATATATAACATTTTTAAAACTTTGCCGGAGTTAAATGGATTTACAGGCCATGAATTTCAAACACTGATCTATGCTCATGATATATGGACATTCCTCTTCAGCCTCGTCAATCCAGTTGTTTCTAGTTTGTCAAAGCTACGACTGGCTGCTTTCCGGTGGTTGTAACTGGAATTTGACATATCATTTGCATTTTAATCACGCCAACAGAACAGGAATGGCGGATCAATAGAAAATTTTGTATCTTGATTAGTTCATCTGGGTATAATTCTTTTTCCACCACCAAAGCTCATTTTGTATTTATTGTAGAGTTTCACTGTGTCTTGGCTTCACCCATGCAACACGTTTTATTTACTTATGTCAGTACAGCTTGACATATTTTCGCAGAATTATCTCTCATTACTTTTGCCTTGTTGAAAACTGTAAAATGCTATTTACCATCATTTCAGCACTGCTTGTTGTGCTGTTAATTGGTCCTTATTGATTATTGATGCGCAATGAACTTAATGTTATAGCATTTATCTTTGATATGACGGTTTTGCATCCCGTCAATTAACTTAACAGACTCTTATGATGTTTGTATAGCATCGACCGTTCATTTCCGAATCGATACATACTGGCATTTTCGATGGAGAAAAGAAAAGGAGTTTGCCGTGTGAAATGTTTAGCTTGACTTGTATGCTAATGGAGTACTGCATGTACTACTTTAAGTTTGACTTTTATGTTAATGGAATAATGCATGTACTACTTTGATATATTGTAAATGGAATGTAGGATAATGTTTTTTCATGATACTGAAACGCAAGCGCAGTCTCCTCCTCTCATGAAATCTCAAAGAAAGTACATATATACAAATTAATGGATATAGTAGTATTTAACATATATATGTTTACAAACACATGGCTCTGTATTTTATAACTCCCAACAAAAAGGGTTTACTTGTCACTTGAACCACCGAGTCAGACCTTATGTATATTGGAATTCTGTACATATAACTGCTGTGCAAAATTACGTTCAGGACATTCCTGGCTTGGAAGTTTAAAAGCTTCAAATCTCATCTTCATTATTCTAATGATACAATTTTTATATACATCATACATACATACATACATACATACATACATACATACATACATACATACCTACATACATACATACATACATACATACATACATACATACATACATACATACATACATACATACATACATACATACATACATACATACATACATACATACATACATATATACACATGCATGCATGCATACATACATACTGTTATGTATATTGAATTTGTAATATGAGCCCATGATTTAACTTGTACTTGAGTCTTTTTGTAATCAATATATTTACTACCTTTGAGTTCAAAGTCACTCTTGTCTACATAGAATTTAACAATCAGATTGGAATTTTCCATATCTTAATGTGAAAAAAGTCAGGTACGCATCGGAATTCTCAATTAGAGTTACTCATATTCTGGAATATTCTGTCAGGTGACTCATCCTTATATTTATACAGGTTTGGTAAACAAGATTTCATTCCTATACTAAACTTCATATTATTAAAATCAGTCTATTAAGGAATTATTTTCGTAATCGGATGTTGCAGTTGTGAAAATCAGAGCAAATTCAGAGAGAGGAATTATTTGTTGGAAATATTCATTGGAATTACTAAAAGTGCTCATTTTCATATTAGATTAATACTGACTTTGGGATTTATGTGAATTTATTCCAAGATATTCTGGATTACATCATTCAGGTATATCAGAACATTCAAGACTACTGAAACATCAGGACATTCAAGGCTACTGGAATTCATTAGGAACATTCTCTATTTATGACTTGTGATTAACGACACTTAAGATTATTGGATTATTTGGATTTGAATTGAAGTGTCTTTTGAATTTTCACTTTAATTGTCTAGAAATAAATTGCTTGTTGAGTTTACTTATATTGTTGGTTTCACTTTCATTCTGTTACATTATTTTAAGACCTAGAGTCGTAACAGAAATTGGGGGCTCCTCCGGGATCTGAATTTCTTTAAATTACTATTTACATTGACGTTGTTTCGAATTTTCCTTGTCCCTGGTAAAGATTTTTATTTCACCCATTTGAGAAATCTTTAGTGAAACTAGCAAGCATTCACCATGTCATCTAAGTTTGAAAACTTTGTTTCAAGTCCTACCCTGGTAGGGTTAGAGTCTATGAAAAAGGACGAGTTGCTTGAGCTTTTCAGAAATTATGATCTTTTTGAAGCGAAAGAGTCTTTGACAAAGCAATAGATAAAGAATATTTTAATTCCTTATTTGGTGGAAAGGAAATTTTGGATAATAGTGCTTTGAGTTTAATTGATAAGTCTCTATCTGGTTTTGATTGGAAATTAAGGGAATTACAGCTATAAGACCAGATGGAATTAGAATTAAGAAAGCTTCAGCTTCAGAAAGAGGAAAGGGAAATAGAAATGCAGATACAGAGAGAGAGAGAGAGAGAGAGAGAGAGAGAGAGAGAGAGAGAGAGAGAGAGAGAGAGAGAGAGAGAGAGAGAGGGAGGGAGGGAGAGAGAGAGAGAGCGAGAAAGAGGAGACGGAAATGTTGGAAATGGAAATGCAGATGCAGCGAGAGGGAGAGAGAAAGAGAAAAGGGAATAACAGATGCAGAGAGAGGAGAAGGAGAGATAGATGCAGAGAGAAGAAAGACAAATGCAATGCAGATTAGAATAATTAGAACTGGCCAGCGGAGCAATCTCCCCCCCCTCCCCCCTTACACACAAGTTCAGGTTTTGATGTTACCAGATATATTAGGTTAGTGTCCCCTTTTCAGGAAAAAGAAGTAGATAAATACTTTCTTCACTTTGAGAAAATTGCTGAAAACTTGAAATGGCCAAGAGAGCATTGGACTTTGTTATTACAAAGTGTACGTATTGGCAAAGCTCGTAAAGTCTACACTTCACTGTCAGTACAACAAAGCACTGATTATGATGTTGTTAAGGAGTAGATTTTGAGGGTTTATGAGTTGCTACCCGAAGCATATCGACAAAAGTTTAGAAAGCTTAGAAAAGAAACTAAGCTCATGTCGAATTTGCAAGGGATAAAGAACAACTCTTTGATAGGTGGTGCTCAGCCAAGAAGGTCGGTGAAGATTACGAGAACCTCAGACAGTTCGTATTAATTGAAGAGTTCAAGAGGTGCATCCAAGGTGATGTATCTTGACGAGCAGAAAGTGGAAGCTTTGGAAAATGCTGCTCGTATTGTTGATGATTATTCCTTGACTCACAAGGCTAATTTGTCAATAAGTCTTTGTGGCGCACCCCTCGTTACATTGTGTCCGATTTGGTTGGTGATCGCTATCTAGAGGATGATCGACTTCGGTGTTATTACCCGGATCGAGTAAATAATAAAAAAAATTACGAAATTTATAGATGGAATAAATGTAGATCTGAGCAGATATATAGAACAGAATAACACGAGCCCCCATACATGAAAATAACAATTTAATCAATTACATAAAACAATTGAGATAATACGTTACATTAGGAAGACACACTTCTTTTTGAAATAAATCATTTACCGAATTTCAAACACGAATATACTTAAGTAAATGGCCGATCTGTTTAAAACGATAGAATTAGTTCATCATAGAATCGAGTGAACCATCGAAGTCATTGCCTGGCATGCCTGCATAACCTGCTTATCGCAGGTCACTCCAAATTCAATGTTACTGACCGGTCAAGGTTGGTTTTCTCCCCTTTTTCTTTTTCCTTCCCAATCTCTCTTATCTCGCCTCTTTCCGGCCCTCAAACTTTGTGTGGGTAGGTAGCTAGGTGGATAGGTGGATACGTAGATGGAGCTATTTCCCCTTTCAAAATAAACAGAGAAGCAACCTAAATCTTCTGTCAAATATCCTCTGGGAATAGAACATTACTCCACTCTTGTCACGTCAGATATCGTCCGATCGGAATTCAAACAGATACCGAAGGCTATCTGGTCAGGCCAAGCCTGACAGACCATAAACAAAGCTAGTTTCGGAAGATTAATGTATTTCTAACGGCTATTTCATCACTAACTCACATTAGCATCACACGAGATATAACAGTTTCAGTTCCCGTCTCAATTATAGAAATGAATCAATAAAATTCACTTCATGGCTTAACTACATTAATTTCAGTGAATACTCACTCAAGTCTTTATAATACATGAAATCATCTAAAACAACTTGTATCAAAAAAAGTAATGCATGAAATTCTTAGAATACATGATTCCTATAACAATCAAGACGACAAATTCAAACAATTCGTCACACTCATATAAAGGAGATTATTATACGAATTCAGACATATGAACTCAAACAAAATAGTTATACTCATATCAAGAAACTGATGTACGAATTTAAAGAAATAAATTCAAACAAATAATTATATTGATATCAACGAATTACATGAGATTGATGCAATTACCTTGTGCTTACGAGATTCGCTCGCTTCTACCGCCAGAATTGTGTCCCTCAACTTCTAGACACTGGTCACTTGAACAATTGTTTATCCGAGAGAATTTCTTCTTATCCTCAAGGAGTCTAGATCTCTTCAGCCTTTCGCAGAAAAACTTAGACTTACTAAATTTTGCGATGTGGAAATTTAAAACATGAAATTTCGTCTGGGAAACACCCCTCTTATTTAGCGTAAACGTATCTACCGCCTTTTTTTATAAATACACGCCAAACGCGGTCAGGGTAACCCTCTAGATTTTTAAATAACCGATTCTGGAGAATTTCAAAAGATAATCCTACTTCCACTTGCTTCACATCGAGTCCTGCCAACACTCAACTTTGACATTTCCGATACCTAGACCAAAGTGAACCTTTTCCTTCCAATCTGTCTGACCGTTAAATAAACGAATGCTTAATTAAGAATCAATTGCGCCACCAACAGGGACATTAAAACCATCGCGGTCTAGCGATTCCATACGGTACCTTTCCTCATACATCTAATTAATTGTTATCTGCAAACTAAATGTTCTCTACCGAAAACATTAACAGAAGTTTGCACCCTTACATTCTTCCTCTCAGAAATTTTCTGGTAAAAAAAAATCCCATTTCAATCTCAAACGAGTATTTCCAAATTTCAAAACAGCACAACTGTTAGGAATCAAACATCTGATAAGACTGATCAGAAATCCTTATCTCTTCCTACGTGCGTTTATTTTAAGAGGAAAGGGCACGTCATTTCTAATTGCTTCACGTTGAAAAATAAGCAATAGAATAAAGATAGAGCTATTCCAAACGCTCTTATGTCAATGAGGGCAAGGTCACGGTCTTGTATTGAAAGCAATACATTTATTGGGTCAAACAAACCCCAGTTTGATTCTATTCTGGAGACCTATGAACCATTCATGTCAGAAGGTTTTATATCACTTATTGGTGATTCTGTAAAAAATATTCCAATTAAAATATTATGGGACACAGGAGCTTCTCAGAGTCTTTTGTTATCAGGTACTTTGCCTTTGTCTGAGAATTCTTCTTCTAGTGAAAGTGTTCTTATTCAGGGAGTAGAGTGCGGCTTTGTAAATGTTGATCTTCATTGTGTTAATTTGGCATCATCAGACTTAGTTTCTGGACCTGTGAATGTTGGGGCAGTGACTTCTTTACCCATAGAAGGTATCCATTTGTTACTAGGCAATGATCTAGCTGTAGATAAGGTCGTGGTCAATCCACTTGAACCTGACAAACCTTGTTTGGATCAAAAGTTGATCCTGTCGAGATTGAAATCCCTGATTTGCATCCTGCCTGTGCAGTTACCAGAGCTATGGCAAAAAGAGCTCTTGAGAATGATGTTGATCAGGAGATTATTCCTTTAGCGGACACATTTATTGGTCAGTCTTTTGATGATGTCACTTTCTCTCCTGATATTTCGCATTCAGAAGGCATTGATCCCAGTGATCCTCTTTTTACAACTCATTCTCCCTATTTTAATCAGGTTGACAAAATACAATCACTTGTTGTCTTACAGGAACAAGATCCAGAGATCTCCTGTTTGTTTCAGAGAGATATTAGTGAAACTGAAGCCACACAAATTCCAGTGTGTTACTTTGTGAAAAATGGGGTCCTTATGAGAAAATGGAGACAACCTGAGGTACCCGCTGGTGACGAGTGGTTAATGAGCTATCAAAGTTTCGTTCCTAAGTCATATCGACAGGAAAATCGTAGTCTAGCCCATGAAACTCCCCTGGCTTTTGGTCATTTAGGAGTCAATAAGACTTATCGCAAGATCTTGAAACTCAAAAGTGATGTTTCTAAATACTGTAGATCTTGTCACACTTGTCAAATGGTAGGCAAATCCAATCAGAAGATGCCCAAGGCTCATCTGCTACATATTCCTGCATTTGACGAACCATTTAGTAGAATAATGGTGGATTGTGTCGGTCCCTTACCTAAGACCAAGTCAGGCAACCAATACTTGTTGACCATCATGTGTGCGTCGACAAGATTTCCAGAGGCAATTCCTCTGAGAAATATAAAAACTAAAAGCTGTGGTGAAGTTTTTTTAACACTTTTTGGCCTTTCCAAATTTGTCCAGTCTGATCAAGGGTCAAATTTTATGTCTGGAATTTACCAACAAGTTACGCATGAATTGGGCATCCAACAGTTTAAATCTTCCGCCTATCACTCTGAAAGTCAAGGAGCTTTGGAAAGATTTCATCAAACTTTGAAGAATATGATTCGGTCATATTGCATATTGCTTTGATACAGGAAAGGATTGGGTTTTTGTTATTTGCTGATCAACAGTCATTGGGTTTAAGTCTCTCTGAACTCGGGTTTGGACATACTGTCCATGGACCATTGAAGTGAAACTTCTTTCAGCTGAAGATTCAAAGATTAATCTTCTTGACTACGTCTCTTATTTCAAATACAAGTTGTCAAATGCCTGTGAAGTAGCAAGAACTAATCTTCATACTACCCAGTCAAAACGAAACTGAGGCATGACAGAAATACACTGGAAAGTAGTTTTAAGCCTGGTGAGAAACTTCTGGCTCTCTTGCCCATACATCATAATGCTATTCGGGCTAAAATCTATGGTCCTTATACAGTTGAAAAGAAAAGAAAAGCTTAAATATTTTCATTAACATTCCTGGGTGGCGAAAGCAGAAACAATTTTGTTACATAAATATGTTAAAGGGACATTTTGACAGAGATAAATTAGTTGTACCTGTCGCACAACAATGGAATACAATCTGACTGTAGTGATTCTGGTTTAACCAACCTTCGGAATTCAGAAATATTGAACGATCTCGACCAGAAAAATTTACATTTACAACAACAGGAAAGAAAGGAACTAAAACAGCTGTTACATGAGTATGAGCACCTGTTTCCCGATGTTTCTACATGAACAGATAATATCTATCATGACGTTGACATTGTAAATTCTACGCCTGTGAAACAGCATCCTTCCGGATGAATCCTCTCAAACAGGAATATTTGAAGAAACAAAATCAGCATTTAATGGAGAATTATTGTATAGAACCAAGTAAAAGTAACTGGAGTTCACCATGTAATCTTGTGTCTAAGCCAGATAATACATTCCACATGTGTACTGACTATAGAAAAGTCAACAGAGTTACCAAAACGATTAATTTCCAATGCCAAGAATGGACGATTGCATTGATAAAATTGGAAATGCAAAATATGTCACCAAGTTTGACCTTTTAAAAGGATTCTGGCAAATTCCACTCACGGAAAGGGCAAAAGAAATTTCAGAATTTGTAACTCCACATTGGCTTTGTCAATATAAAGTCATGCCATTTGGAAGGAAAATTCTTCGGCAACGTTTTAACGTCTTATGAACATAATAACATCTGGTAATTCTGACGCGCACATCGACGACGTCATTATCTACAACGATACCTGGGAAGATCACTTGGAAACCGTTCGGAAATTCTTCGATCAACTCAGCAATGCAAATCTGACGAATAATTTGAGCAAAAAGTGAGTTTTGCCATGCTTGTGTCACATTTTTAGGACATATTGTGAGACAAGGTCGAATTAAACCTGTAGAAGCTAAAGTCAAGGCTATCTCTTGTCGATATGCTTCGGGTACCAACTCATAATCCTTCAAGATGTACTCCTTAACCACATCATAATCAGTGCTTTGTTGTACTGACAGTGAAGTGTAGACTTCACGAGCTTTGCCAATAAGAACACTTTGTAATAACGAAGTCCAATACTCTCTTGGCCATTTCAAGTTTTCAGCAATTTTCTCAAAGTGAAGAAAGTATTTATCTACTTCTTTTTCCTGAAAAGGGGACACTAACCTAATATATCTGGTAACATCAAAACCTGAACTGGTGTGTAAGAGGGAGGGGGAGGTTGCTCCGCTGGCCAGTTCTAATTATTCTAATCTGTATTGCATTTGTCTTTCTTCTCTCTGCATCTCTCTCTCCTTCTCCTCTCTCTGCATTTGTTATTCCCTTTTCTCTCTCTCTCTCTCTCTCTCTCTCTCTCTCTGCATCTGCATTTCTATTTCGCTTTCCTCTTTCTGAAGCTGAAGCTTTCTTAATTCTAATTCCATCTGGTCTTATAGCTGTAATTCCCTTAATTTCCAATCAAAACCAGATAGAGACTTATCAATTAAACTCAAAGCACTATTATCCAAAATTTCCTTTCCACCAAATAAGGAATTAAAATATTCTTTATCTATTGCTTTGTCAAAGACTCTTTCGCTTCAAAAAGATCATAATTTCTGAAAAGCTCAAGCAACTCGTCCTTTTTCATAGACTCTAACCCTACCAGGGTAGGACTTGAAACAAAGTTTTCAAACTTAGATGACATGGTGAATGCTTGCTAGTTTCACTAAAGATTTCTCAAATGGGTGAAATAAAAATCTTTACCAGGGACAAGGAAAATTCCGAAACAACGTCAGTGTAAATAGTAATTTAAAGAAATTTAGATCCCGGAGGAGCCCCCAATTTCTGTTACGACTCTAGGTCTTAAAATAATGTAACAGAATGAAAGTGAAACCAACAATATAAGTAGACTCAACAAGCAATTTATTTCTAGACAATTAACGTGAAAATTCAAAAGACACTGCAATTCAAATCCAAATAATCCAGTAATCTTAAGTGTCGTTAATCACAAGTCATAAATAGAGAATGTTCCTAATGAATTCCAGTAGCCTTGAATGTCCTGATGTTTCAGTAGTCTTGAATGTTCTGATATACCTGAATGATGTAATCCAGAATATCTTGGAATAAATTCACATAAATCCCAAAGTCAAGTATTAATCTAATATGAAAATGAGCACTTTTAGTAATTCCAATGAATATTTCCAACAAATAATTCCTCTCTCTGAATTTGCTCTGATTTTCACAACTGCAACATCCGATTACGAAAATAATTCCTTAACAGACTGATCTTAATAATATGAAGTTTAGTATAGGAATGAAATCTTGTTTACCAAACCTGTATAAATATAAGGATAATTCACCTAAAAGAATATTCTAGAATGTGAGTAACTCTAATTGAGAATTCCGATGCGTACCTGACTTTTCTCACATCAAGATATGGAAAATTCCAATCAAATGCTATGTAAAGAAGAATGACCCTGAACTCAAAGGTAGTAAATATGTTGTTTACAAAATGACTAAAGTACAACTTGCCTCATGGACACATATTATAAATTCAATATATATATATATCTATAGATATAGATATATATATATATATATATATATATATATATCTATATATATATATATATATATATATATTCAAACTAGCTGTGATTATACAACACTTTGGTCCCTAATTATGATCCCTTCCAACCCAACCCCATATGGCGTATTTACTTCTCCATGGAACTGCCAATGTTATGTACGTTGGGATTTGAATTTTGTTTGTTTCATAGGTGCGAAAATTTTACCTGAAAGAACATCGTTGGTTTACAAGCTTAAACCCTTCAATGGTACGTTGAATCAAATGTAATTAGATACAGATATAAGAATTCAATGGTACATAGATGTAATTAGATACAGATATTCGAATTAAATTGTACATAGATGTAATTAGATACAGATATTCGAATTAAATGGTACATAAATGTAATTAGTTACAGATATTAAAATTCAATGGTACATAAATGTAATTAGATACATATATTTGAATTCAATGGTACATAAATGTAATTAGTTACAAATATTAAAATTCAATGTTAGATGTAATAGATACAGATATTAGAATTCAATGGTACATACATGTAATTAGATACAGATGTTAGAACTCAATGGTACATATATGTAATTAGATACAGATATTAGAATTCAATGGTACATAGATGTAATTAGATACAGATATTAGAATTCAATGGAACATAGATGTAATTAGATACAGATGTTAGAATTCAATGGTACATAGATGTAAGTAGATACAGATGTTAGAATTCAATGGAACATAGATGTAATTAGATACAGATATTAGAATTCAATGGTACATAGATGTAATTAGATACAGATATTTGAATTCAATGGTACATAGATATAATTAGATACAGATATTAGAATTCAAGGGTGCATAGATGTTATTTGATACAGATATTACAATTCAATGGTGCATAGATGTAATTAGATACAGATATTTGAATTCAATGGTGCATGGATGTTATTTGATACAGATATTAGAATTAAGTGGTGCATAGATGTAATTTGATACAGATATTAGAATTCAATGGTGCATAGATGTTTTTAGATACAGATATTAGAATTAAATGGTACATAGATGTTATTAGATACATATATTAAAATTCAATGGTGCATAGATGTTTTTAGATACAGATATTAAAATTAAATGGTACATAGATGTAATTAGATACAGATATTAAAATTCAATGGTGCATAGATGTTATTTGATACAGATATTAGAATTCAATGGTACATAGATGTTATCAGATACAGATATTTGAATTCAATGTTGCATAGATGCTATTTGATACAGATATTAGAATTCAATGGTGCATAGATGTAATTTGATACAGATATTAGAACTCAATGGTACATAGATGTTAATAGATACAGATATTTGAATTCAATGTTGCATAGATGTTATTTGATACAGATATTAGAATTCAATGGTACATAGATGTAATTAGATATAGATATTAGAATTCAATGGTACATAGATGTTTTTAGATACAGATGTTAGAATTCAATGTTACATATATGTAATTAGATACAGATATTAGGATTCAATGGTACGTAGATGTTTTTAGATACAGATATTTGAATTCAATGGTACATATATGTAATTAGGTACAGATATTTTAATTCAATGGTACGTCGATGTTTTTAGATACAGATGATTGAATTCAATGGTACATAGATGTTTTTAGATACAGATGTTAGAATTCAATTGTACATAGATGTAATTAGATACAGATGTTAGAATTCAATGGTACATAGATGTTTTTAGATACAGATATTAGAATTCAATGGTACATAGATGTAATTAGATACAGATATTATAATTCAATGGTGCATGGATGTTTTGAGATACAGATATTAGAATTCAATGGTACATAGATGTTTTTAGATACAGATGTTAGAATTCAATGGTAAATAGATGTAATTAGATACAGATGTTAGAATTCAATGGTACATAGATGTTTTTAGATACAGATATTAGAATTCAATGGTACATAGATGTAATTAGATACAGATGTTAGAATTTAATGGTACATTGATGTTTTTAGATACAAATATTAGAATTCAATGGTACATAGATGTTTTTAGATACAGATGTTAGAATTCAATGGTACATAGATGTAATTAGATACAGATGTTAGAACTCAATGGTACATAGATGTTTTTAGATACAGATATTAGAATTCAATGGTACATAGATGTAATTAGATACAGATGTTAGAATTCAATGGTACATTGATGTTTTTAGATACAGATATTAGAATTCAATGGTACATAGATCTAATTAGATACATATATTAGAATTCAATGGTACATAGATGTTTTTAGATACAGATATTAGAATTCAATGGTACATAGATTTTTTTAGATACAGATGTTAGAATTCAATGGTACATAGATGTAATTAGATACAGATGTTAGAATTCGATAGTACATAGATGTTTTTAGATACAGATATTAGAATTCAATGGTACATAGATGTTTTTAGATACAGATATTAAAATTCAATGGTACAATGATATTATTAGATACAGATATTAGAATTCAATGGCACATAGATGTAATTAGATACAGATATTTGAATTCAATGGTACATAGATGTAATTAGATACAGATATTTGAATTCAATGGTACATAGATGTAATTGGATACAGATATTAGAATTCAATGGTACATAGATGTAATTAGATACAGATGTTAGAATTCAATGGTACTTAGATGTTTTTAGATACAAATATTAAAATTCAATGGTACATAGATGTTATTGGATACAGATATCTACTCTGAGAGAAAAAGAGACATTAAAATAGTTCCATTGTATAAAGCTGACGTTTCAAATACGTGAGAGAGCTCAGAAAATCTTCTAGATTACTTAGTCATGCATGATGTCGACATATTCCCAGGTAGAACTACTTTAACTAAAGCTAACATATTCATCATTTTAGATCTACTATATCCCTGACTGGTAGAAAATATAAGTAAACAAGAAATTATCAAATTTAGATCCCTTTTAAAGACTTTGCTTCAGTCTAAGATTATCATATTTTGTGACATTATTCTGAGCAGTCTCTAATTTGAATGAAGCAACAATTGTCGAAAATAAGACAAAATTCCTATCTTTGTTATAATTGCAACCATCGAGTTGATACTAACTTCATCACAAGATTTAAAACTTCCTAACATTCGGGAATATTTAAATGCACAAATCCCAAATCTTACAAATGATAAACAAATATTTATGGCATTATAGTTTTTTTGAATGACCGAAGCAAAGCTAGCATAAGAATAAAATTAAAGGATACTTTATTGAAAGATGCACAAACCATTCTCTTAGTAACGCTGATGAGCAGAAGAATTGGGGAATTAAAGTGATAATTTTGGAACAAAACACTTTAAACTCTCTTTCACTCTCTCTCTCTCTCTGTATATATATATATATATTTAAGAATACGTCAAGGTAACCGACCCTGGCTAATCCGATGGCAGAATTCGAAACCGCAATCTTTCGGTCACATAAATAGATCGATAGATAAAACACCTGTATGTTAGTCCCATATATAGCATTTATGGACTTTAGTCTTTGAGAATTTGGTCAAATGACCGTATTTGCGACAACAATTTGTTGTGACTCACTTTTCGAGTATATATCAATGTGTGTTGTAATTTAAAGGATGCTGGATCCTTGATTTAAATAAGAATATTTTTACTTCTCAAATATTTACGCTTCTTGCACTAAATTTTTGCTGTTTGTAGATTATTGTTATTTTGTTTCAACTTTTCCCTAATCCAAGTTTAGGAAACCGTTCATACACATTATAAAGATCACATGTTTTATTCTGATAAAAATAAAAATAAAACACTGTAATATTCTACTTTAATAAATGCAACAATGGATCATACAATGACTACACTACGCAACAGAGGCTAAAATGTGAACCAAACCTCGATATTTACTGTACAGTGCGCCGTTATATCCAAACCAACGTCAAGTTATCTAATTTTAAATAAATATTCTTTGATTTTCTCTTATAATCAGATTTAAAAGCCGAATATATTTTTTAATTACAGGAAAAAGGAGAAAATAAACAAAAAGATTTTAACATATTGATGCCTCCTATAATGCTGTTTGTAGTGAAGTTCTTTGTATTTATAGTGTATCGGTGCAAAAATATATACGGAATATTGTTCTGGAAAATGTCTCGTGAAAAGTCTTAACTGTATGTAAGTGGTAACCCCAATTTTAGGTACATGCAAATCGTTTTATCTAAAATTATCTTATGACTCGTCCAACTCAAGTGTAATCGTACTTAACCACTTCAGGCGTCTCTCTAGAGATGGGTAAATGTTTATGTCACATGTCGAATGACGATGGTCTCATATACAATCATTGAACTAGGGAGTCAAAAGCATCGATTGTCTAAATCATCGTAGAACTTTCAGATTAATTTGGTGGACAACTGTTTTTGTATATGTAAGATGTAACTGTCTTTGCTGTTCACTGTTAAAATGTAGATCAGAAACTTGTGTACATAGGAAAATGTATAAAACATTAAAGTCAAATAAAGAAAAAAAAGTTAAATATTTCCTTTCTTTCCCTCAAATAGTGATTTTATAAATAAAAATGAGAATGTTGGGTCCTTTAAAGTGAATATTCATAAATACAAAACAATAACTCTCTTATATATATATATATATATATATATATATATATATATATATATATATATATATATATATATACATACATACATACACACACACACATTCATTTAGATATGCACCTATACAAAGCCAATCCATATACATACACACTGGTCGCATAGAATATTGTCGAATACTCTGTTGACCCTAATCAACCACGTATGTGATTTTTCTTTAAATATTATGAAATTTAGCAATACTTCGTATCCTCAAAAAAAATCATTACATTTTTTAAGTAACAAATGCTACACGTATGCTTGAGAAGGTATTTCGTCTCTTAAAGATCGCCAAGTATCTCCATAATATATCGGTCAGTTGGTCAGTAGGTAGGTCTGTACCGTGTATGTTATTGGGCAAACGTGTGTGTGTATTTTTGAGGAAGCATATACATGCAAGGGATCTGGGTTTGCTAGGTAGCTGTAATAAAACCGTATCTATAGGCGCATACATATTTAAGACTAAATACCATCTGTTGTTTTCTGTCTCGCGTTTGTCTTGAGGATAGGGTATATAAGGTAACCATGTCGATATATCTCACCCCTCGACAAGTACACTTGAGAGCGTCCAAACAGTATTCCAAGCAATAATGTCACTCTTGAAATATCGCCGAAACAACGGAAGTCTATTTGTCACTCTCGTTATGCCAATCATTCAACTACTCGGCCCTTTCCATAATCTCGAGAATAACCGAGTATATGTGCTACACGCGATTGTCACAAATTTTTTTTAACCTTAAGACTTTCACTGTGTCATTACGTAAATACATCCCTAATAATTAGGGTGTTTGTCTAGTTCGTTGGAATTAATGAAGCATTGCAAGTAGTAAAGAAACAAAAGTTCAACACTGTCGCCTACCGTTACTCTAATATATATATATATATATATATATATATATATATATATATATATATATATATATATATATATGTATATATATATATATATATATATATATATATATATATATATATATATATATATATATATATATATATATATATATATGTCCAATATGTCCAGTGGATGGATTAAATAGTAAATAGTATGGGTATATTAAACCAAACTTCTAAAAATTATACCGTCCAGTACAAATGGTCAAGAAATCAGTGACTATTGAATGATCCGCGTTGTGTATGAAGTACTGCAAGCATGGCTTTCCTGCTGAGAAAACTGTTCTAATTTTCTACATTGTACGTTTTCTGCTATAGATGGTATAAAAAAATAACTTAAATACGCATTTGAACAAGTTTTAAAACCATTTTCTGTTTTAACTTTCCCATTTCTGGTTATTTATAGTGACTGAGTTTGTTATAAATGTGAAAAAGTGACCAAGAAAACATATTTCATGGATTTAGTATAAGTTTGTGGACTTCCTGTACACACTTCAGTGAGGAATGAACGTTGGGTATGCTTATTTGTTTATTTATTCATTCCTTAGTGAATAAACTCTCTCTCTCTCGCTATATATATATATATATATATATATATATATATATATATATATATATATACTACTAATAATAATAATAATAATAAATGGAGGCAAACAATAGGCTCAGCATATTGTTTAGTCCAATCTGAATCCTATACATTTTATTTCTGCGGTATTGGGATCAATAATTATTGTAGAAACTGCAAAATCAGATTCATTTTTCAGAAAACAAATTTGCTCAAAATTAAGCGGAAATTGCAACAAAGTTTACCTTCGAGACCTTAGTAATAAAACCTTACATATAGTTGCCATCCCTGGACACCTTGCATAAATATTGATCCTTAGCTAGCGAGTCATTTCGAGTGTTTATTTTGCGCTAACTCTCGATTTCGACCAGTGAAGAGACAACTTTAGATAAAGGTTTTTCATTCACCTTTATCTTTGCTAGCTCTTATATACGGGACAGACATTACATGGGGCATTTACAAGTCTCTCTCTCTCTCTCTCTCTCTCTCTCTCTCTGCAAGACAGGAAATTATATGAAATATTCTAACTTTATGTCCTGTTGTTCATCAACAGAACGTCGTAAAATCGATTATCTCAGCTTGAGGTGATCACTAAATTATAATTATACTCTCAATTTATGATATTCATATCTCCCTTATGAAAATAATGGATTACCGACAGTTATCTCTTCTCTTCTCTCTTTTCCTTTTCTTCCCTTTCCTCTTAAAGTATCTATTTTTTCAAGATGATACTTGTGTAATAGAAATAGCTTCAATCCGATTTTGATAGTAAAATCAATGTATGATTAGACTTTAAGCAACTGCTCAATTTTTGAAGTCATCAATTAGTGATGCCATTGTATATCCAGTGTTTTCATTTATTAGTGGTAATACCCATTAACTTCAGCGATTTAATTTCTGAAAGGACAAAAAAGCGATTGTCTTTTCTGTGCTGATTTGATTTTCTTTTAATATCGTGATAGGCGTACTTTTAATCGTATAATTGTGACAGGCATAACATCTATCGCGAATAGTGCGAGAAAGTTAAATCTGAGAAATATATTTACTTTAAAGTCAATTGTACAATTTAGTAGATACTATACAATTCTCGTTAATAAATATTTTGTGACAATTTTATATCTGAAGTATGGTTAACAAATGTAAATCTGGAAGAGGTGACAGCGCTCTTATGGTATCCACTACGGCGAAGTTCTGGAAATGAATAAGGCGTGCAGCTGCTTTTGCTAACTCAACATTTCTCTCTCTCTCTCTCTTTTGCCAATCACTAAAGCAAAAATGAGTCCGTAAATAAGAGTTACTTTTTACATATTTGTGCAAACTTAAAGTTATATGTCGTTCGAGTTTCCTGATTACGTTCTTGGCTTTAAATCCATTGTTTATAATACATGGGCAATTTTATACCAGAAAATTTAGTTGTAATAAAATTGTTTAATCTGTAAATCGTGTGATTAAACGAATAACAACCTTTGTAAACTTTTAATTTATACAAATAAGCCCACAGCAATTTGATGGTTGAAAGATATATCTATGGTAATCTTCTTCTGGTCAATTCGAAAATATTTACTGAATTTAATTAGCAAATACGCAAAACGTATAACAATATATGACATTAAATTGTAACTTCACATCGAAAATAAGATTACTTAAAGCATTTAAATTCCAACATATCTTGTTTACACATCGTGAGTCTCTGCCACTACAGGATAGTGCGGACTTAACATGATTCGTGAACAAGCCTTAGGTAAAACAGCTCTAACTGGAACGCAAAGAGGGAATTAAAACCATACCATCATCAAACAGGACCACTTAGTTGTCAAAGTATTCAGAGTCAGTCTTCATACATAAAGCATATTGCATTCCTCGATGTTACCTCTCCAGATATTTATTGTTGTTGTATGTCAACAGAAATGACGATAAGGCCGCGGAGCTAATAAGTTTTAGATCCAACTATATCCGTATTTAAAATTGTATGCACGTATTAAGTGCATTTACCTTAATATGCAGATACAACCAATAAATTAAAATGAAGTAAATGCCATCGTAGATCTTTTAAAACTATAAACAAATTGCTTGGCATAAATAATGTTCCAAACATAGCAACTTTTTGTTTATATATAAATATATATATATATATATATATATATATATATTATAATTGATTTCTAATATTATGATTAAATTAGTACGTTTGGGCGTATATAATAGGTATTATAACTAGGCAAATTTATACTCTCTTCTTTAAGACTGACAATACGTACAATTTCTTATACGGTACTGCAGTAAAAGATAAACTAGTATCCGTTTCAACCTTCAGACATAGTCACATGTTATATATGTTTGTATTTCATACTTAAAATAACTTAAACACTATTTAGTACGTCGTGTAATTAAAGTAGTATTTAATAGATTAGTAAATCGAAATGGTTTCTCAGTGTTATTCGTCTACGGAACCAAGCAATGTTTCATTTTTCTATAACCTGGCATTTGATTTATGAAATATACGTTAGTAATTTACAGACTGACAAAATTAGCATTATTCTCTCGATATGTAAAATAAAAGCATTTTACGTGCAAAGTTTTTATGAAAATCGTATGGCACAAATCTATACCAAGGTAAAGAAGCCGGCAACTTAGCTTAATAGATTAATTTTGTCAACGGTACCATCAACATACACGTAATTTCAAAATGGCGCAACATGAAGAATTCCGACCGATCATATTATTTTGCATTTTAAGAAATATATTGACTTGGTGGCGTGGAGTGCGTTTTTTCGAGAAAGACAACAAATATGTTTCAACGTAGGTCAATTTTCCAACATTTTGACGACCTCTTCTTGGAAATGCGCTATTGTTTATTACAAAAGGTTAGCTAACCACCGTATCATTATTGATTTTACGAATATGGCAAAAAGGTGTACTAGCTCTGAAGAAAGGTGTACGAGCTCTGAAGAAAGGTGTACTAGCTCTGAAGAAAGGTGTACGAGCTCTGAAGAAAGGTGTACTAGCTTTGAAGAAAGGTGTACGAGCTCTGAAGAAAGGTGTACGAGCTCTGAAGAAAGGTGTACGAGCTCTAAGGCGTACGAGCTCTGAAGAAAGGTGTACGAGCTCTGAAGAGAACTATAATTTTATTACTAAAACAAACATTGTTTCAGCAGTCAAACGGAACAAAGTTCGTCATCATCGTCATATAGTGAAATAAACATACAATTTATTTTTTTCACGAATAAGGAAATCAATTGAAATAAAAAGAGTTAAGATCCTGTTCATTTCATCTGTAATTAGCTACATCCCTATTTCGTGTTCAAAATATCCAGTCATAGGGGACTAGTTAACACTGGCCAACAACGAAAGCCCTCCCATACGTATCTCTCCATTTGGCGATATGATGATAAGTTGCGGTTTACCAATCAGTTGACTCATCTTTGTTCACACTGTTTCCGAAGGAAGCCTGCACCATTTTATTCTGACGTTCAAAACTGTGGACTCCTCGCGAAGTGACTGTCGGTGGATGTTTATTCGCGCATGTGCGCATCTGTGTGGGTGTTCGTGTATAAAGCCTTTTACAGTCATTATTTTAAAAGGATGATATATCTAGCATCCAAACTAATCTCCCATATGGTCCTCATAAACATGTATACAAACTAATCTCCCATATGGTCCTCATAAACATGTATACAAACTAATCTCCCATATGGTCCTCATAAACATATATACAAACTATATACGCATATACGTCATTTAAACTCGTAATCTTAGTTAAAACGCTTAAATAAAATGACATGTAAAAAAATACAGGATGGTATCAATAAGTTACGACAATAAAAGAAGACGAAAATATCTGTATGCAATACAAATCGGAATATAAGTCTGGATATAATCAGCGGTGAGCCGAAAGGTAGACATCATACAAAAACTTAAATTTACAGTAAGAAGTTGAATTTCTAATTTCAATAGGAATAGTATTTCATAATTTTGGACCCGATGCATCTAGAGATTTATCGAAATAGGAAGAGAGATATCGTGGTATAAAAGAATACTGTTTGAAAAGAACAATGGTCACGGTCATATATAAGCGGTTTGGTGAGATAAGATAGTTAATTATGTACAAGACCATTTATCGCTTTGTAGATCATGCAGCATCTTTGCAATGTAATACATTTACAAAATGGCAACTAATTTAAAGTCGAAAACATTTCGGAAGATGGTGTGAAATAATCAGTTTTTAGAATTCTCCGTGCAGGTCGTTTGTTGTTTTGTTGTTTGTTTTTGCAATTTAATGATCTTGTCAGTTTGAGCGGCACTGCAGTTGCTCCAAATGGCGCACTCATAATCGAAGAAATATAACTGTTCACCAAGGTAGAAAGAATTTTCATAAGCGCATTCCGTTTACTCGTTAAAAGACAAATGTGATTACTTTGTTTGTCCCAATGAAGATTTGTATCAATGAAGATGCCTGACAATTTTTGAGAGTATACAGAGGTGAGTTCAAAGTCGTTGAGCATGTGTTTGAGTGCATGAATTGTCGACAGTTTCTGAGTGCAACCAATTGTAATACAAGTAGTTTTGATAGATTAATGTACATTTTTTATTTTTAATTTTTTTCATACACCCCTTTCGGCTTTTGGACAGAAAGAGTATCGGTCTGAAGATGATAATCGAAAAGGGTGCGGGGGGGGGGGGGGGGATGAATGGGGGGGGGGGCTGAATGGTCGATAGTTGTGTCATTAGCACATATATCTGAAGTGGAATATTTAAGACATATGCAGATTGTTTTTAAAGATTAGGAGAAGAACTGGTCTTAAAATGGAGGATTGCGTAACGCCACATTTACTGATTCTAATGCCGATGAGTGGTTTCCTGTCCTGACTCTTTGAATCCTGCTTGTTTGGTGAGACTTGAGCAAAGAGCGTCTTGAAGTTCAGTCAGCACAGTTTGACAGGAGTGATTTCGTCTGATACCCGATTGAGATCGATGACGAAGATTATATTTATAGAGATAGCGAAATAGGTGGTTATAAATGCTTTGAACACAGGACTTAGATGATAAATTATTTCTTACGAAGCAACACAATACAAAAGGTGACCACATTGAACTATATGTCTTTATTTTGGATTCCTTGGTTACATAACGTGCACATGAAGACATGTCGCCAATAAAGTACTTAGTACAGGACAAGAGAACGCTGACACAACTATCGGATGGCCCGTGGCCTAATGGATAAGGCGTCTGACTTCGGATCAGAAGATTGCGAGTTCGAATCTCGTCGGGGTCGCAACAACATATTTTAAAAAATAAATTTGATATTTCATTGACACATATATTACATTCAGCCTGAGACAGTGCTGTTTTATTGGTCGCCGCGTTTGAATTTATTAAAGTTGCGTATTTTCTAAATGCTACTTCAGGCTCTTTTGTTTTTGAAGGCAGAATCTTACCAACCTACGAAAAACATGAATGTAGACATGGCTTCCAACCACGTCAGAGAGAGAGAGAGAGAGAGAGAGAGAGAGAGAGAGAGAGAGAGAGAGAGAGAATACACCTAAGATAAATGATAGTGTTTACCTGAAGTCTTGATAATAATACTAGATGAAAGTAGTATTTTAGTATTAAAAATTAAGCGTTGAGTTGTGAATTAAATTGATGTAAGATTACTCCAAAAATACGTGATGATAATTCGCAAGCACTGCACTCGAATCGCGGTGTATTTAAGGTACAGAAAATGCACGCACCTAAAAAGTATTAAAAAAAAATCAACGTGAAACTTGAAAATCGCATAATATTTAAAACGAATTACTCTTTTCTGTGCAATATTAATGAAATATTTCAGTGCAATTCTCGAAGAAAGATAACGCACACGGCGTCATGAGTACTGGAGGTTACATTTAAATAAAAATCACATTTTGGTTTAGTATTGATTTAGAATATAATTGCAAATAATCATTCTACCTTCGATTTTGTCTTCTTGAGGCTTTGTGCAGTGCACTGACATATATGTGAGAACAAAACAAATCCTGACATCATTTTCTCTTACCCTTGTGTCATATGATTTGCTTACGGGTCATTGAGTAGAACCTGAGGTAATGCTACAAAGCAGGATTCCATAAGATTAAATACAGTTGACATAATGTAGAAAGCAATGTTATTCTGGGAAACGTTTCTCATCGTCGGGTCTTCCAGGTGCTTGCAGATTCGCGACTTGACCGGTTCCTGTTAGCTATTCAATGAGTAAATTGTGTTCTGTCGAATTGCGTTCTATACGTAGAATTGCATTTGAGTATGTAAAATCCAGGAACGAAACATGCTCATCTTCAAGATAGATGTTTAAAACCTTGTGATGTCACTGGGAGTGGAATACAGATGTTATAGATGAGCACAATTATTTTTGAATTATGATGGGTGGGGTGGGGGTGCCTGGAATGTAGGTGGTTTGACTGCAGAAAGGCGGAATGAACTGTCATTTATAACACGACGACTTCATAGAGATTGCCACAAATGTATACTTAAATATATCATGTAATATATGTTATTGCTTACTCTTTAATAGAATTGCATTTCATTATCAATATGTCTTGCTGTTTGGCAGTTACTACTCTTATGAAACACGAAACGTTCTTGATCTCCGCAAATGAGGTTGATATCTATGGACTCTGTTTGCATTATCAATTATTTTATTATGTAAAGAGTCCCATAACAATGCCATATAGTGTTTCCTTAATTTCAATACATTCCTATTATCCTTCCTGTTTAATGCTTTTTATTTCGACATGATTGCTTCCCAGGTTTATCATCGAGGAGCGCTTAAAGCCAAATCCTTGTCTGAATGTTTTTGTAATTAAATAGTTCCGCTTAAATTTCAGTAAAACATATTATTCAGCAAATATTCGTTTTTGTTCTACCCCGTAATTAAATCTTCATAGTGGAGGCAGTATTTCATTTTCGCTGAAGGGCATTAACGAAATGGATTATGAAAACGCCAGGATGTTATTTCATATAAACGACAATCAAATCCCAATAATTTGCAGAGATATTGATTCTATACATCAATTGTTCAAATCAGTCCAGAAATTAATTTTACAACCCTGTATCATGTTCCACAAAGGGAAATGTTTTGCTCTTCAGACGTCAATTACGGTAACAGGAAGCGAAATATTTCACAAATGACCTATCGACATCTTTCAGGAAAATATCACACGGTACACATAGTGGAAGTCGGATCAACTAACGAATAGCTAGAGCTGGTTTCACCACGCTTACTTTGTAGCATAATCATTTCTACAAAATCTGGGTTTTTTCTTTATAAATAAATGCAAACAGTTCATTGTAATCTTGAAAATCTTGAAATATTTAAATCCCAAAGTATCCTCTCTATCAATTTTTGATTCGTGGTATAAATTTCACGAATTTCAGACGAAAACTGTTCAAGTTAGAACAATTTGAATTTGTATGTGGTATACTGTGACACGTACCTATGTATCAGTGCATCCGTTAATCAAGCTGCCGTATAGTTAGCCAACTTTAGCAACTAGCCGTGATTTCCTAATGTATCACGGAAAAGTGACATTGAGATTGGTCAAAGGTGTTTGAACTCTGAATCAATACTGGTTGACTGACTGTTGGTGGTAGGTGGTTGTAGCTTGACTATTCGTCAATTATATGCATGTGTCAAGCCACGTGTAAATTGTGACGTAATCACCCATGTACCAGTTGTTTGACAGGGTTTTAGGAACTGGGTCATGATATCACTGCATTTCTCATAATATAATATTTATTAATTTCATATAGTAATATCGCGGACTTACTTATCTAACTTTGGAGCAAAGTTAAATTTAAACCAAATAGTGGTGTCAAATATATTTGCTAAATCTTATCGGAAAATATGTGATCTTCAAGAAGCTTATGCAGTAGTTTGTGGAAGATACGTCGCTACATTAAGTCTAAGACAATCGTATAAGGTTTGTATGTTAGTGACATTTAAAATGGCTAACATGTTTCAAAATCTCCATCGATGTTCGAATCAGAATCACTCTTATTTCTGCTTGAAGTACCCGTTCCATTTCTTTAGTGATTTATAACTTTTTAAATAGATACACTTACAGAGTGAAACGATTAGAATAGGTGAGTATCTAGATAGATAGATAGATAGATAGATAGATAGATAGATAGATAGATAGATAGATAGATAGATAGATAGATAGATAGATAGATAGATAGTGTTACGACTAGGGGTAATGTAACAAAAGAAAAGACTCAAACAAGCTTTCAAGATTTAAAACACAAATATTTAATTTCCTAAAATATTAAAATATTTCAACAAACAATCAAAGTGAAAGAATTAAAAATAACTTACAGTATAGAATATCCTTAAAAGTCCTAAATTGTTCTAATGTTCACAAATCCGGAAGTTAATCCAAATATTCCGAATGAAGAACTTTCCGAATAAAACCTCCAATGTGCTGGAGTGCCAACAAGAATCAGTTATATTCAGGTGTTATTAACTCCAAGTAATCCTTGTGAATATAGAATATCACACAAGTTTTGAGATGTTTCCGATAATTCCAACGGAGCTGTATAATTCTTAAAGTTTAAGTAGCAGTACTAAATCCAAAATGTACTGTATAATAATATCTCTGAAGCAGAATACCACACACAGAATGAACCAATCTCGTTTATGACCTCTCAGGCTGAACGAACTATGAAAGAATGACGAACGCTGCGATTACATCCTTTTATATAGTTTCTATACTGCGTCTTTTAAAACAAATAATACCCATTTCTTATTCCGTCTTAAATCAACAACTCAGTATTTACGAACTTATTCTACTTCTAGTCAACAGAAAATGAATCACTCTCTGAATTACGAAATCCAGGTCAGAAAATTGAATGCAGGTCAAAATAATAATACATCTAGCACGCGCTGAATCACGTGACATGACTCATGCTTCAACCGACAACACTAATTTTACCAGGACCAATGTACTGGGTCGCATTGAAATTACTGTATATGTGTACTCTGCAAGACGACACCTATTAGACTATTATACAGAGGTCATAATCTAATAAAACTATACCATTATTAAAAGGAAATGATACATAATTCCGTAACAATAGATAAACGAAAGATATAAGGAAGAGAGAGAGAGAGAGAGAGAGAGAGAGAGAGAGAGAGAGAGAGAGAGAGAGAGAGAGAATGGAAATATTTAATGTTATTTAAGTACATAGTGGATTTTGCTGTTTAAATTGAGCATAGTCGGCAAGGTAACATTCCACAATTTAGCAACTAATTTTCAAAATAAGTCCACATTTCTGCGATTCAAAGTACACAGAAAAACAGAAATTGCACTGATTCGGCACTATCGTTAAAAAAAGAGGAGGGAGTGATATGCTCTTTTTGATTGAAATGAAAAAGCAGAAACAACATGTTGTCTCTAAATCACTGACGCCTTAATTACTGAAGTCACTTTCAGTTTTCACATATATATATGTATTTATTAGTATGTATCGAAACATGTTATGTATGTATGTATGTATGTATGTATGTATGTATGTATGTATGTATGTATGTATGTATGTGTGTGTGTGTGTGCGTGTGTGTGTCTGTGTTTATGTATTATGTGTCAGTGGGTTTTTTATATCTAAAAGGGTGATACTGAAATTACTCTAACCAGTTAATGGGGTAGAGCAATTAGCTTTTATAAAAACGCTTCCTCATGTCTATTTGTATCGAGAGAACAATTTAGAGCATCACAGCTACAGTAAAATGGATTGTCGAAAATATAATTACTGTTCACAAACTTGTGCTGTAAATTTTGAATAGTTGGTGATAATGCTTCCCTGGAGTTTTCTTCGCTGTAATCGATACTTTATTTCAATGAAGAATTAGGAATTCTAAACGGAATAGATTCCAACATGGAATCAAAATCGATCGATGTTCCGACCTTACGTAACATGTATAATTTACAAGATAGGAGTTTGAAACACGATGATCTTGACAAGATGATTTCTGATTTGTACTATGGACAATGTTTATTACTATGCTATGTAATGGTTATTACTATGCTATGTAATGGTTATTACTATGCTATGTAATGTTTATTACATGCTATGTAATGGTTATTACTATGCTGTGTAATGTTTATGACTATGCTATGTAATGGTTATTACTATGCTATGTAATGGTTATTACTATGCTATGTAGCTTAGCTTTTCATAAAAAAAGTCGAAAACAAAGGCAATCCCAAAGAACTCAAGGGGTGAAGATTCTGTCACTTTTCTTCGTGGTTTAATTCAATTGAATTCAATTAAACTCACTTTTAAAAAGGGTTAAATACCTGCGTTTAAAGAGCATGAATGCAAGGTATGCAATATTGCATTTGTGCAATGAATTAATATTGTAAGAGCGAGAATGAAAGGTCAGTACCAGCTGGACTTGTCCATGAATGGAAGCATATATACCCAATCGCTTTACTCTTCCTTCTTCTAACCCCTTATTCGAACCTCCGTCCTTGAATGTCACTCAGGTTCATCGACCACAGCGCCACCACCTACTTAGTGTCATATGGTACCAGAAATGTAATGGGATGAAAATGCAAATTATCCAGTCTATTAAAGTCGAGAGCACATACCACTAGATTAAAATGTCCGGACAGAAGAAATGAATTCGAATTTGGATGACGGCTATGCTTTTCATTACACCCCATAATTATCCCGGCAAGAATACATTTGGCATACCTCTTCTTTATCGTGCATATGAATAAATCAGATTAGCCAATTATACCTGAATTTGACATAAAGTGAGGACAATACATCTTGTCAAGCCTATTTGTCATGTAACATGTTCACTCTAATTTCACCGTCTAAATAACGATGGAATTTCTTAATGTGATATTGAAATTGGTTAGTCTTTCCCTGTTCCATTCAGACTTGCTTTCTACCAGTACAACAGATTGCTGATGTATTCGAGAATGTTTCAATTTTTTTAAGAAGGTATCTTAAGAAGAAAACATAAAAAAATTAAATAAAATAAAGAAACAGAACTTAGAGATTGCAATATGAACTTAGCACAAGTAGACAATCATGGACAGATGGAATAACCCGTTGAATATAGATCGAATTTCTGCCATTAGTATAAGTAGGGAGGTCACAGCGAATTCTGTGAGGTGCTTACATTTTGAAATTATGTGGATATATAGTCATCATGATGTATACCGTAATCCAACCTGGAATATATCTTTAAAACTTCCACGGAAAGTTTCATACAGGTCCGATAAGCAACCATTTTTCTGCTGTCGCACGTGATAGTTACTTAGATATGTTATTATATTGTGAATTAAATGGGTTAATTTAAAAAAAAAAAAAAAAAAAAAAAAAAAAAACAATATATCTTTTATCATGAAACCAGGCAATAGTTTCTATGCATTTATGGAATAATTCTCATTACAATTATCTAATCGGTGATTTGTGTTCAATGCCTTTTACAGGATATGTTTGGCTTAGAAGCAGACACAAATGTACTATATACTTAATAGTCAAAAACATAAATTTATTAGTCATATAACTTATATAATTTCTTTTTTATTTTATTTTTACGCGTGAAAATTAAAAAAAAAATTCGCTTGTGAATATACAAATGCTCTCATTATCCGTTCTGACGCAAGAGTAAATTATGTTATCTGAGCTATACTGAAGGCGAAAAAAGGAAACAATTCTGACCTTAAGTCTTTAATTGCAAACTGTACGACCTGATTAGGAGTGTAAATTATTTTTGCCCAAGGATATTTCAGTTATGTCACTTACAGCTACCGAGACTGTGCCATTTTGCTCCAGAAAACTTGATGTCGTGGAATTATATTGCCAAATATCTTAAAATATGTAAAAAAAAAAAAAAGACCCCACAAAACAAATGTGTAATTTGTTTTGACAGATTACGTAATCCCAGAACAACCTTGTCTTATGTCTCTGTCATTATTAAGTCAGGCTAATCTATTATGATGTTGTTAACATAGTAAGGGGGTGTGTAGAACGAATACCAGAAGTGCACTGAACTTGCACAACACGGATTCCAGAATAAAGTCGGTATACAACGAAAAGAAAATTGTTATTTCCCAGGTTAATATCGGATATATTTCATCTCGTGCTATATAATACGTCAGGTTTTCACTCATGGCTCCCGCACTGGGCAATATATGACTTTTTTTTAAATTAAATTTATTTACGTTGTATATCCGTTGAGATTTCTGAAGTTCAGATGTGCAGTAAATTGAAGTAAGATATTTATTAAGCGCTGACGACTTGTGAGGGCTATGGGCATTACATTGCACTATCAGTGAATAATAATAATAAAAAATATATATAATACAAACCGTCTGTTCTCGCGTATAGGTCGTGTTCAACTACAAACAACATAGACCCTGATTTGCCCTCGCATAATGCTTTAGCAGATCAGGGTCTATGTTGTTTGTTCTACTGATTACCCTTAACAGACTGCATAGACCCAGATCTGACCACGCATTATGCGGCGACATATCTGGGTCTGTGCATCTTGCAATTGAACTCAAGTTATACGGTTGATAACAATTCAAAGTAGGGTGTAACAATACAGATCAACAGTTTGTTTTACTGGCGTCACTCACTTTAAGGTATGAAAAATATGGTACATCATGGCAAATGTTGACCTCTAAATTAGCAAATGCTAATTGCTGGGGAACGAGAAATTGGAAATATTTATTGCTTAAAGATATAACGAATCAATGATTCTGACAACGATTGAGATTTTTTTAATCATATTTTTTCTCTGTTTTAGTATGAATTCATTGCAAATCACGAATAAGGCTAGAGACTGGATCAGTGGCATAACTATCAATGGTTACCCCACGTAAAACCTTAAAGTATGGAATACAGGTGTAAAATCTTGCTAGACAATAGTGCTATAAATAGTGTTACTCCTATTTATGAATCTCTAGTCCTAACAGATAGATGTCTCTTGATTTTTCTTTCTGTCCCAATAGGTTATTGGCTCTGTTTATTGTATGCTAAAGGGGAATTGCTACTCATCAAAATTACAGGGATGTCAACTATAACATTAATTTTATACTAGATCAGGTAAACATACCAATGATATCAAACCAAGCTATACCAGGCATTATAACTTAAACAATTACATTTTCTACCAACAATTCCCTTATTTGTATGAAATAATTATTGCAGGTAAATTTAAAAAAAAAAATAAATAATCACTATTATCACAAAAAGTTTGAACAAAATAGTTTATGCCCCATTTAATAAAAGAAAATGCTTTGCACAAAAATTCTTTCATTTAATTTTATTTATCTCCAGTCAAGTTTTATACAAATAGCAGAGATTAATATATATATATATATATATATATATATATATATATATATATATATATATATATATATATATATATATAATGGCTTTGGAGCCGTAGAAATGTAATTATGAAAATTTTCTAAATTAATGCTTGATAGATAAGGGATGAATCAAAATAAAAATCTCAACAGTGTGCAGGCAAAGTTTGAAGGACTCCAACCTTTTTTTTTACCTTTTTTTTTTTTGGTGACGCTAGCTTTTCCGCATTCAATAGATATTCGCGCTACTGACACGCCTTTCTTCGCAACATTGTTTTCCTTCGATGCAATAGACCTTGTCAGCTTCTCCATGCAAAGAACTCCGCTGTTGAAGTATAATGAAGTACTCCATTCGTGAAAAGAACATAGGATAGAAAATTACACGCTACATGTATATTCTGATAAACGTGTCTTCAGTGGCGGCGCGAGGGGGGGGGGTCGGTGGTAGTGGTTGTGGGGTAATTGCCCCAGGCGTCAGTTGACGGTGGGGGAAGGGCGCCGTCGGGGGCTTTTTATGCCCCCCTCCCCCATCTAAGCCCCCTATTTTAGGGCTTAGATGGGGGGGGGGGGGTATTAGGTTGGCAACTGACATAAAAACTGTTCTCTGTGGCAGAGCAGGGGCGCCATTAAAGAACATTGCCCTGGGGTGCCTCAAACCCTCGCGCAGCCACTGCGTGTCTTGTCACATGAAGGACCAATGACTAGGAGTTCGAAATTGAAAGCTTTTGTGCGATGTATTTTAAAAAAATTCTGTTGCATTTTGTTACAAGCAGCAAATTACATCAACGATTTTGTTTTAATCAGTATGCTCTAAGCACAGCTTCGGAAGTTCTGTTATTTAGGAAATTACTTCTCAAATGTGCTTGGAACAATTATTGAAAACGAATTTTACACGCTTTAATTTGATAAAATTTTCTCCTTAATGGGCCCCCCTGTGTTTAAAATGCTATTTGAATTCTCACAATCAATTTCCATTACGAGATTCATTGCATTTATATTGTTTCTGCTTAAAAAGTCCGTCTTCAACAGAAAATTGTTTTTAACACTCTAAAACAATCTTGTGTTCGGAAAAAAGAAAATACAGAGCATTTCTTGCACATCACGTCATACGTATCCTATTGTCTTTTACACGTTTCATTGTTTTAGGGATAACAACGATCTTACTTACTACTTGTGTGTTGTTTAGCAATCGAAAAACATTTTTCACATTTAACTAACTAACAAACCAACTAACTAACTCATCCACAAACTAACACTAACCAACAAATAATTGTAATTACATTAGTTTAGTTGGCAAATGTAATGAGGATTTCCATTGGTCAGAATGTAAGCACGTAACCAGGTAGAACTGCATTTATGTTTACATGGACTCGGGTCACAATTATTACTTATGGGTCATTACCGACTAATGTAGACCTTAAAAATAGAACTATCAAATGAAAAATTAACAATTCTAATTATTTTGCTCCAAATTTAACTTAAAAAATAAATTTTTAAAACATTTAATTCATTTTGCAGATACGTTCATACTTATAGTCTCTCTGAGGTAGATGTTCATTATTATCATCATATATGTATTGCTACACCATAAAAAAGGTTCAAATGCTGGATAATTTTTACATTTCGTCAGAGTAAATACCTTTCAAGTCAGAATGAAGCCTTTACTCAAAAGACATGAAAACATTTTCAGGTTGATATTGTTCCTTTACACTGTTTATTATGGGTCCAAGCAGTTAACTTATGTGTTTTTTTGATGGGGTGATTTTATGAGTAACACATATCTACTTGCTTTCAGTAATTGTTTATAAACAAAGTTATATGGTACTTAATGGGCGGATGGAGATGAAAAGTCTATAGTACAGCTTACTCAGACTGTCTACTACGCCATTTTAAACTGTCGTGGCAAGAAAAATAAGTCAAAGGGATAAAATGAACTTTACCTTGGTCTTATGTGCTTGGATGTAGGAAAACAGCAAAGGGAAGTAAGTCTAACACAAATCCATTCATTTATTTGGTTAAGTTTGGTTGATACATTGATCAATAGAGTGCGGCATTGTAACACAAGCTGATATCACATTATTATGAACCATTCTAAGTAATGTATTATTAATTTCGTATCCTATGTGTTAACTTACACTCTAAGCAATACACCAGAAATGTTCAAATCATTTGAATTAACTGTGTACAATTAATCTTAACAGGATTATATGTCCTACGTGAGCAAATGTCCATATTGTTTTAGAATGTTTGAGATCAGAATGTCACATTTAGTATTTTCTATAGGATCTAATTCTACTTATAGTTGATCTGCCAATCACATAATTGGTTGTATGCACTTGCAATATGCCCCAAAACTGTATTTATATCATGAATTAGCTTGTAATATCCCCCCAAAACTATATTTCCATCATGAATTAGCTTGTAATATCCCCAAAAACTGTATTTCCATCATGAATTAGCTTTTAATATCCCCAAAAACTGTATTTCCATCATGAATAAGCTTGTGATATCCCCAAAACGGTATTTCCATCATGAATTACCTTGCGATATCCCCAAAAACTGTATTTCCATCATGAATTAGCTTGTATTATCCCCAACAACTGTATATCCATCATGAATTAGCTTGTAATATCCCCAAAAACTGTATTTCCATCATGAATTAGCTTACATATGGTAATATATTACAATTTAGTACTTTGACAGGGTGCGGCATTGTAGCAAAACCTGATATCACATTCTAATGAACCAGTCTACTAATAATTGTTAACTGACACTCCTAATAAATACCCCAGAAATGTTTAAACAGACCATTTGAATTAACTTTGTACAGTTGATCTAAACAAGTACATGGTACACGTCCCATATATGCAAATGTCCATCCTTGTTTACACTTTTTGGGGATCGGAATTTCACATTTAGTTGATGATATAGGATCAATTTGTACCTATAGCTGATCTGTCAAGTACATAATTGGCTGTGTGCACTTGAAATATCCCCAAATATTATTTCTGTCATGTATTAGCTTAATTATAGTAATATTGTTTAATTTAGTACCTTGACACTAAACTTTCCTGTATACTGTTATGTACTTATTATTGTGCTAATGATCAAACCTCACCCTCTCCGCATTGCCTTAATTTTCATGATAGCTAATGCACATTATTAGTTATTTAGCCTGTAATTGACTGAACATATTTAAAATTCTATTGAAATTACATTTATCACTGTTTTTCTATTTGAAAATTATTTTCAGATAAAACTTACCTTGTATTATAAAAAAGTTTTATACCGCCTTGAAAAAGTCCTAAAATTAAAGAAGATAACGCAAATTTAGTTTTGGGATCTCAAAATTATTTGGTCCAAAAATTGCATCATGCGGAACACCAACACTTTCTAACAGTTGTCACATGACGTGCTTGACATGCAAATCAATAAGACTTTGTGAGTAAAGTTGAAATAGTCGTGGCATGCATATATAAGAGTTTGACTAAAATTGACCATAAATTAGTTTGCATGGTAGGACTCAGGTCACAAATATTACTTCTGGGCAGTACTCAGTCTTTGTTTAGAGCATTTTTCCTCTCTCATTTTGGTAGTGATACATGAGTTAGATTTAGACATTGGAAAACTAGTATTTTCTTTAGATAAAAGTATAAAATGTTTGTTATAAATACAAAGCACTGTATTACTTTGGCAAAGACGCCATTTCTGACGCATAGTGCCGTAAAGTAGCGTCATTATTGTTCCATTTACCACCAGTAGTTATTATTTTAAACACAAAGATTATGACAAATATTTGCAATTGATGGCACAATTCTATCCCATAAATACACACCTACATAACAGCAAGAATCTCCTACCATTTAAAAGCAGTATTGAGAACGATATAAATATCAGTACCATTCATGAGGAATTTAAATATATTACAAACGCAATATGAAAGTACTATTCGCAGTTTCGATCGCTTATACTTTCTTCCATGTTCTCTTAATGGAGGAGATTGACTTCGAGTTGGATGTATAACAAGCTTTGCAGTGTAATTATTTTTGGTCTGGTGCTAGTTTAGTGTTCGCATAATCTGATCTTTAAGTTAATTATGAACTTCCACAATCATGGCCACGCAGTTGAAAATCTGAGATATTCCAGTTGAACATTTTTGCAATTCAGCAATCATACAAATGTGAACATTTCCGATACTCAGCTACTGTAATATTGGCATTAAAATATAATGCATTTGAGCTGAAAATAAAGTACAAAAAGATAGAGGAAGACTACTGTTCCAAAGATGAGGCCATTTGAGGCCTACCAAAGAGAATGCGCCCCAAATCTGACATGCAGTGCCAGGGGATGCTCAAGGCCTTTCCTGTCTGTTGCGGCTGGAGTTTCTTTCTGGAGCAGTGGAAGCCAACCGGCACGTTCGTGATTTCAAACGACAAAATAAGCACTTTCCAAACTCGCTGGTTTCACTCACGTATCATCCACATGACAGCCGGCGCCAAAATATTATTGTTCCTGATCCAGGAACAAACGAGCAGCAGGAGATTGTGCTAAACGAAATTGCAGAGGTGACCGATGCAGCCGCCAAGGGCGCTGTTGGCATGCCGTCCACAGACTGGCGTTTTGTCTATGCAATTACTGTGCACAGCTTCCATGGGCTTAGCATAATAAACCAGTGCAAGATATTTGCTTGCATCCGCCGTGGAGTACTTGTCTCAACTCGAGCGTGTCGCTGCCCCACCAGCTGAGGGTACCGAAGTTAAGAGAGCGCCTACAGAGCAGGAGATCTGTAAGACCAGCCAGGAAAAAAAACAAACAAACTCATCGCATATATGCTCATATATGCGACGAGGTTTTTGTTATTTTCTGGCTGGTCTTACATATCATATAAGCACCAAGGCCAAGCCAATGGTTTCCACTGTTTCCGCGGAAAGACAAGCACACTCAAGGTCGAAGACGTGCTCCGCCTTAAGCAGCACCAAAATAACAACGTGCCGCCCACAGCATTGAAATGCTTAGGGCCTACGATCCAAAATACACTCAGCAGTTCAGTGTAGACCGCCTGGACAGCGCCCACGGACGCTCGAAGAACAACGTGAGGTTGACTTGTTTGGAGTGCAACTGCAAAAGAGGGTCTGCACCGCTTTGCCTGCTGGAACAACTGAAACGACTGCCAGCGCAAGTGCGATTGCCATGTTCTTAGGACTGCGACGTGAATGTTGACTGAGGCCTCGGCCCGGTGGTAGTTGTTTGTATGGAATACAACCTGTAGCTCTTCACGCACACGCGCGCTTAGGCCCTGCACCGTCGGTACTAAGTATATCCGGTCTTAGCAACCCCACGCTCTAGCATGTAGACCTTTACGGACCATAGAGGGTCAGTGGCGTGGTGTTGCCCACCTTTCAGTTCCCCCGGTGCATATAGGTACCGCACCAAGGTATTTGAGGTCAGGTGTTTCTCTTCCAGACCGACCGGCTGCGTCACTGATGTTGCAGGAGTATCCCGCACCGCCGTTTCACGAATGGTATCAATAGGTCTCTTGCCTCGAAGTTGTAGTGTGTTCTTAACGGCCGACAGTATCACGCCCGTCAGCGGAATTGCCGCAGTAAATGCGTCTGGTTACTATCACTGGGATTCAACGCAAAACGTGCAAAACGTTAGTGGTTTTACCCTCAGCAGCAACAACGGTACTATCACCGTCCCGGGACCTGTTTTTATTCTATTAACTTACATGTGAATCGTGGTGACGGAACATGGGCAACGCTTTAAGTCCGTGTAAACGGACTCGTACGGGCACATAATGAAAGCAGTAGTCAGTCTTCCGTTCCCGCAAGCGTCTCACACGAAAGCTTTATAACTAGCTTTGCGTCTATGTTTGCCGTCGGAGACACTATTCGGCGCGAGGGCCTCAAGGTCAACGCAAAAGCGTCCGGATTTTCAGGTACTCTTACCATCTTCGACTTTCGCAATTAGAACTCGTACTATACGTAACTTAAAGGAGATGAAACGAAAGCCATGGGTGAGCGACCAGGCATAAGAAAGGAACACAAATCGTTTGTACAGCTTGCCAATTCTGAAATCGACGAGAAAGACGAAGTACTGGTGCAGCTTGCACAAAACGTGCATGACATTCACAAGGAATACGAACTACTGGCTCGAGAGTATCAGACTTTTAATGGTTAACACGTACCGGTGCAGATTGGGGTGGAATGAGGATGCAAAGCGAATGGACATCGAGCACTGGAGTTACCCAGAGTATCCTGAGCCAACCCGCGTGCAGCTAGGGTTAATTGCGATTTATTTTTGGGAACAACAGTGAAAAGTACTACCCTTGGTAACTCTCTGCCTCGACTGTTACTACAATTACAACGTGGTATTTAGCACAACGTCCTTGGCGATAACCTATCCTTCCGAATACGTAGGGCCTTCCATCATTCTGCACAAAAGCAGACGCGCTCTGCCGCATCACAGTAATTGGCTAAAAAAAAAAAAGAGAAAAAAAATAAAAGTAACTTGACTCTTGGTGAGCCTGCTTGCAGGCGTGTTGATTCCAGATCTAGTTCTCTCAAGCAAACTGAAGCCTTCTTTGATATCACCGATGTATTACCAGTACACCGCGGCGACAGATTAGAGGTGCGTGCCTTCAGGGGAGCTTCGCCCACCCCCCCCCCCCCGCCCGCACCAGATGGATTAAACTTTTATATCACTCTTCTTATAGAGGAATGTCGCTACACACAAAAATGCAAGACTCACAAGATATTTGCCGGAAAAAGATCGGAGAGGCTGAAATCCCCTTACCGGCAGAGGCTGAACAGTGGCGCAGTCTGTACAAAAAGTACAAGCGCGGTGTAAACGCAGTGGATGGTGTTGACACCACACTGACAGCTATGTCTCTATGCAACAGTGTCGCGGGGATTGGAATATTGTAAACAATCATTGTGGCCCCCATTGCGATTTCCTCATGAGATCTATTTTTGCTTTCTTCATTTGCTTTATTTTAGCAAATTTAAAAGAATGTAAGCCGCCTCACGCGCTGTTGCTCCCATCCAATATGGCCTGCAAATGTGTAGTAGAAAGTCGTTAACTACCCATGCCACTATCAATATAGTCGTTCCGACGAGCCTGTTTTAATGGGTAAATTCCACACCAAAAAAACAGCAAAGCTGTCACAGTCAAAGTCGCTAAAGGCTCCACGGCATCAACAAGAAAGCATCCGGTACACATTTTAACCACAATGTTTCTTTTTCTAAAATATTTGCTCACGATTTTTTTACCATACATTTTTTCATTTGAAAAGCAACATAAACTTAGCGAAGCACATGCACAAAATGCCTCAACCATCAAACCAAATTTTCTGTGGTAGTATACTTCACGTGGAAGCCATGGGAAAAGAGAACAGCAATGAGTATTATCAAAACTATATTGACAGGTTATTCGACATGGAAACAAAACAAAACCAATATTTGCTTATTTACCTCATTGCCAGATATTGCTGCAATATGCGGCTGAGAATCTATTGTCATATCTGAGAAGAGCATACACAAAGTTTCTAATTGCATACCAGTTAAGGTGACATTAAAAATACAATACAAAATATATATTCGTAAAAATATAGAAAGAAATTATTTAGTGTTAGGTTGATTAGACATTCATGTCATATCCACCGTTAAATGTTGTTTAGTGGAATAAATATTGTTTTATATTACTCTATAAATATTAGGAAAAGAACGCTGAAACTGCGAACTTTTGAGTTAGATCAGGCATACTGTCAAATATCATGTAACAAATAATGCAGGCCTTTTTATAAATACTATTAAAAAAAGCTGAAACTATGGACATTTTGAGTAGATCAGGCATAATCTGATATCCCCCGTCACATATATTGTAACGTACAAATTACAGCAGGCACTTATCTTGAGATTCGATTGAAATGCTGAGACTTGCAATATATTCGGGTAGTGTAGGGGTGGGGGTTGAGGGGGATATAATTTGACATCCACCGTCAAATATCATGTAACCTAAGATATATAGCACGCATTGTATAGCGTGCATTGTTTTCTTAGAAAAGAGAAACTATGGAAATATTGGGTTAATCAGACATTATCTGACATCCACAGTAAAACATAATGTAACCTAAGAAATATACCAGGCACAATTCTTGAGATTTAGTCGAAAATAAGCTGAAACTATGAATCCTTCTTGTAGGTCAGATATAATCTGACATCCACCGTCAAATATCATTTAGCCTGGCAAAGATAGCACATATTAACTTAATCCTACAATGATCCAAACAAACGTGAAAAATCCTTTCATGTTGTAACGAACTGGTGACGAATACATAGAAGTGATCAACTCAAAATGAAATGAATAGAAAACAAGGCATAACATAGGAATAGAGATATACACAGAGAACACACAAGATGAGGAAAGAAAGTAAAATACAAACTCTGATCTCAATGCATAAATTTGGAGATTTAATTACGAACCTTAATTTCTATATATAAACGCAGAAAAGAAAATGCGCGAAATAGTGTGAAACGTTTCAAAAAAGGCTCACTGCATACATTTCTTTGCAAATAGTTTTGATCATTAAATGAAAGTCTTGATTGTTTTCGTGGATCAGTCGTTAATCTGCAGTCCACCGTCAAATATTCTGCAGAGGAAAGAAAACAGTTATAACCCTAAAAATACTACTGAAAAAAAACAGAAACTGCGAATAACATGGGTAGGCCAGATATTAATCTATCATCTACCATCCAATATCCCTTATACTGGGAACGATAACAAACACTACCAGATTTCTGAAACACTGCAATCTAACTAAAATGCAAGGATATATGAAACTTTACTTTCTTGTAATGATCTGGCGATGCGGATATAAATATGATACTTATCGCAATTGACGTAAAGATATATAATTGCCAACTAAACAATTAGGAGTAGCAATATGCCCTAAGTGCAGACTTAATTTATCATCTGATTATACTAGGCCTAAGTGCTGTGAAAATACACTATACAGATGGGGAACAAAATGACTAAAGCTAGTAGTACTGAATTAAATGCATAATATATGCATACGATGACCGGTACTCTTTGCTTAGTATACATCCGAATGTATGGTGCAACTCGCATGCTTGAAAACACAGCGGGGAGGACAACATCACATGCAATTTGAGTAACTCATAATGAAAATCCGAGAGACGCATAATTAAAAGAATAATAATTTTGTTTTTAAAGAATTTAATTCATTTGTGTAAATCAAGCGACACTATTTATGTGCATTCATCGTCTAGTTCTGGTAGAGTAGGATATATTCTCGTGAACAGATTGTTTCACGGTTTAGGTTAGTTAATATATAATATCACCGTTACCAATTTTGCAAGTAAAATGGAGAAAAGTTTAAATTTTGATAACGTGAAAACGATTATGTTACGTTTCCGCGCCATTTCGGAATGTAATTTATTGAAAAGAGACTGTTGATAAAAAGGAGTCTAGGACTTTATCCCACTGTCAATTACCCCCTTGCCACTACCCCCCTGTCATTACCCCCCCCCCCATCATTTACCCCCTCAGTATATTACCCCGCGGTTAATTACCCCCCTGTGTTGGCTTTACCGCGATAAGATTCTATCCCGTCAATTTAAGTGTACACAAACACAAGCTCTTGGATTTCAGCAAAGATATCAAGATGATGCAGATTTTGCAATGTCAGTTAGAATGGTAGCTGCTTTGGCTTTTGAGCCGCTTTCTTACACTGTGCAGGTTTACGAAAAACTTCAAGAACTTACAGAAGACGACGACATGAATCAATTGTTAGATTATTTTGTCTTTGTTCCTCAAGTTTGGAGTGTACACAGCCGTGTTCAAAATGAATTACCTCGTACTAACAACAGCGTTGAAGGTTGGCATCGAAAAATGCAAGCTGCCGTTGCTGCTGACCATCCAAACATTTGGCGCTTTTTGACAATCCTTCAAAGAGAGCAATCATTCCTGAACGTGATAATTTCTCAGCGACTTGGAGGACATCCAGTGGAACCAACTCGAAAGAAATATCGTGACTCCAATGCTCGGATTATGAACATTGTTAATGACTTTGCTAAAAGAGAGCACTTTGAATACTTGCGAGGGATCGCACATAACATTCAGCCGTAATCATATCAATATAACATATTTTATGGTACTATAACATTATGATATGATGAATTTAATATTGAATATTCCAGGACAAGTATATGTTTTCAAGGCTGAGATTAATTAACTAAAATAAAAAATTACAATAAATTCTTTTGAAATTTATTTTAATTTATTGTTTATTCTGGGGGTATAACAATTATATGTTATATAGTAATAGACCGGAGTGTGTGGGGGGTAACAGACCAGGGAGTAATATACTGAGGGTGTAAATGATGGGGGGGGGGGGTGATGGCAGGGGGGTAATTGACAGGGGGGTAAAGTCCTGGTTCCGATAAAAAGGCCCTTACATAAACAAAAGATATTAGGTTAAGTATTTTTGTTGTAATCCTTTATGTTTCTTGTCAATTCAGGTATTAAGCTGAATGTGTAGCCATAAAAAATTTAGCTAATTGTGGATTGTAACCCTCTCAAAGGTGTTTTAACTTGTGTGTGTTGACATACTGAGCTATATGTGTATCGCATTATAGCGAAACGTTATGTGTTTGGCGGACGGATCATGGTAGATTTAATCGGCATTGAGTTTTATTGTATTTTTTTTTTCTCAGTCACAAAATATCATTCAAAACCCGTATGATAATTCGGGTTTGGCCGAAATGACTGCAACTTTTGGTATAAAATTGAAGTATATACCCAAAGCTGAGACTCTATGGACAAATTCGTATGGAAAATAGTTAGGCTCGTAAGTGAGCATGACTCAGTATTGGCTAGAGCGTCTTGGACTGTAGTCCTAAATAAAATATGGAAAGCAGTAGACAGCAGTGAAAAGACAAGGGCGGCCATGTCTTGATTGTTCGGTAATCAAAAGACGACAGTAGCATCATCTGAATTTTTACTTTTGACAGTGTGAGCATCAAAACCAGATGAATAAACTAGGTTACAGAAGTCAATGCAGCTCTTGACTACGTTAAGATGAAATAAAAGAGAGGAAGATCAACTCATATTGCATATGGTAGGATTAGTTTAAATGAAATAAATTATCATTCATTATACCGCTAAATAAACTTTTTTCATGTACGCAAATAGTGTGCCATCACATATCACGCAATGTACTATATCCCACTGCTGCTTAGTTTTCTCCGTAGAGAAATTGGAAGCATTAATAGTTTGCTGACCAGTATATGTACCACTGATTGTTTGAAACGTTACATCCTTAAGCAGTGGAAAAGTTTTGACTTTTCTTCTGTCTAATACTAATGTCCTAATTATGTTTCTGCTAATGAATGTTTATGCCATTATTCGATACTGGCGTCACGGCAGCATGGGTAAAGTCCGATACCCTAGCACCTAAAGGTTAATTCAAACTTCGTGTGATGGGCATTGTGCCGGCAGTCTGAGAAGGGAGATCTGCCCATTTTCCATTAGGATCTGGTGAGTTGCAATAGAAAGTGGATGTGATCCACAACGAAACTGGTCTTAACAACAGAGAGGATATCTGGGAGAATTCCACACTATCCACTTACTATTAATAGCCAACAAACGATCTGCTGCTGCAATACATGAGGGGCGGGCAAATTGTTGATGTGGCCAAAGTAAAGTTTAAGTTTCTGCCACTGTGCCTACCTCTAATTATGAACTTAGTGTGTTTTGCATTAAAACATTGCAAATTGGACATATGACTGTTCTACAACTGAAAGCATACAAATATTTCTGCAGTTCTGCAGACATATTTTTTAAGCATTGCTACGGATCTTTCTTACTTGTAGCGTAGATACACAGTTTAGCCATTAAAAAGTACACATTTGTGAAAATCTGTACAGAAGCAAAATCTTTTCTACATGTATTGCTTTTCTAGAGCCCATCAGATATCATCTTTGACAGGCAAAAATTGTAAGAACAAAAACCCATCTCTTTCTTTCCCTTCATGAAAATAGATAAAAATAAATAATTTATCTGTTTATTATTACGTTTCCAGTGACGACAAGCGCAACCCATAGCAACCAGGATATGACAAATATTTCTGAATCTCCTCAAAGTGTGTCTGCACTTTGTTTTAAGCAAAGAGCAATGTATAAAAATCCACGTTGTAATTTGTTTTTTTTTAATTTTTTTTTTCAAGTATACACCAATATTGGATAGGTCCAATGGGCATATGTATGAAAATTCACACTGGATATACATGCAGCAGTAGTGAACATTCACAAAGATAATTCCCGGTGTATCAGCGCTTTAGCGTGCTGGACTTTCGACCCAAAGGGAGCAGGATCGAATCCTAACATCGGATCAACCCAGGTAAACGACCGTCTTGTGTCCTTGGGTAAGACAATTTACTCCAATTGCCTCGACATTACATAACCTAATTGTGTTGCTGTGTCAGAGAACACCAAGACAAACCAAAGTGCATATGTATGAAAGCCCAAGATAAAAACACCACCTTTTCTAAAGTGATAGGCTCAACTGATGTTAAAGGCAAACATGCCATAATTCTAATGAATAGCGAAGTTCAACATAATTTTCGTAAACCAATTAGTCCGTCTGATAAACATATATAAAGGGAACAATTGCAAAAGAGAGACAAAAGAGAAAAATGATAGCAAATGCGTTATTAGAACGTTATAGGAAAATAAAAAATAATGAATTAACTACGTGACGCTGACTGCAATCATCCAAGGTACATTTTGTATTAATGATAATTTATTAGTTTTTTTATAACAAAAATCCGATATAAAGGGTAGTTTGAATATATTTTGACTTCGTTAAACACGTCATGTCATTCAGTGGTATAACAGAACTGATGGTGATTGAGATCATTATAATACGACATTTGAGTTAACATGAAGAAATTTGATACAAAACTGCATTCGGACAATTTTAAATGAAAGTAGAGATATACCCACGTAGCTGCAACTCGAAGATAACCTCATAAGGTCAGGAATAGGCGTATAATATGGTGCAGTCTAACTCATACGAAGGAGGGCACGAAATTGGACCCAAATGAACCAAGTCGATTTATTACAGAGTTCAAGAATTCTCTGTAATATCAGACCAAAGAGAGAGGGAATATCGATGAAGGTATAGTATGTATCAGTTTGGTGATCGGAAAATTGATGCTAGTTTTGATGTTGTCGGCAATGTGTATTTAATTAGCAGGCCCAATGGAAACAATTGCCACTTGATCTGCTGACAAAGTACCGTCCATTTATCTTCACCCGTGGAAATACAATGTGTGTTCTTTTGAGAAATAACACAGAAAACGCATATATATATATATATATATATATATATATATATATATATATATATATATATATATATATATATATATATATATATATATATATTTATATATATATATATATATATATATATATATATATATATATATATATATATTGCTGGGGAATGTCTTATGCTGAAAATCAAAATTGTGATGATGTGTATCATTCACTGTAGGGTTGATAAATAAATCTTCCAAAACGCTAAACATGTCAATGTAAGGGGCAAGAACCCATATATTCTAGTAAGAATATAGTAATTTTGTATGAACAAATTAGTTGCATTCGTCAGAATAACGTAAACACAGTTTTTGCTAAATACTAAACACGTTTAGCATCGCTCAGTGGTTGCGGCAAGAAATGACTGCTAAATCTGAGACAACTTTAAGTAATTACAAGGATTTCAGTGAAAAAAAATATCTTTCTAACATGGTTCGATGTAAGTCAGATACTAGGGCACTTCTGCTAATGTTTACACTTTTTATTAGCGCATATATCAAATTTAATTGGTCGGCTTCATTGACAGATTACACAATATATAGATATAAATATGTAGTGTATTACACCTGTGATCAGCTACCGACATGTGAAGAAAGGCTGAATATCAAGATGCAATTGTATTAGCTAGTGCAAAGGCCCGCTGCCACGAGAGAGTGATTACGTAAAACATTCTGTGTCTACCCACCCAAATGCATACCGAGAAATCGAATAGTCATTACATACCTCATAAACATTTGTTTATTGATACACAATAAGCACAGTGTTATAGTAAATAAATATTCTTTGACAATAGTACTGCGTTTAAAGGATTGAAAGTCAATGTTGTAAGAGACAAGCAGTTTATGTAGACACGTAATTATGGAAGATAATGGTGACATCAGATTTCTTCTCAACAATATGAATTGCAAATATTTTCCCGTTAGTGTTTGGCATTACAAGTGTAAGGTGGAAACACAGAAAATATTATGCCGCTACCCTCTAGCAATATGCTTTAGAAATGGGATATTTACCTTGTATTTATAACAAACATTTTCCACCTGTATCTAAACCAGATACTATTTTTCCAATTGCTCACTGCATATAACGTTTATAAAATACTGTTGGAGTCAGACGGATTCAAAAGCCATGTATTTCAAACACTGACAAATGCTCATGGTACACAGACAACCTTCAGTAGCCCCATACATTTTGAGAAGGAAATCGATATAATTCTTTCTATTTTGTCCAAGCGGAAACGGATTGCTTTCCGGTAGACGTGACAGGAATATGCACGTCCACTGCATTTTAATCACGCCAAAAATATTGTGGATGATGGATCAACATAAAATTGTGTATTTTGAATGTTTCATCTGGGAATAAAATCTCTTTCCACAAATGAAGCAAGGCTAATTTTGCGCTAATTTGTCTTTATCGTCGAGTGTTACAATGAATTGCAGGCACTCATTACAGCTATTTAATTATTTATTTATTTATTGTGCGTTGATAAATGCTTTATACTTTGTGGCGGGCTCCATGTGCAAAATAAAAAAAAAAAACAAAAAAAAACCAGGAGACAGTGGGGCGAATGTGAGATATAAAATAAAACTATCAATCAATAATGAAACAGGACATCAAATCTGCATCAAAATAAACTAAGTTGTTAAAAAAAATTAAAATTGTTAATTTGTCTGAAGGATATCCTCATCTTAGGTAGTTACCATGAATACATACATACACACAAACACACTGTGTTACAGATATAGCTCTTCTTTTCCTTATATAAGTACAGAAAATTACACTTAATTATCTCTCTGTAATATTGTCTTTGTTGAAAGTTCTAAAATGCTATTTACCGTCCTTTTAGCACGGTTTGACGTGTTGTCAATAGGTCCTTATTGATTACTGTGCAAGGTAACCGCACAATCATAGCATTTGTCTTTGATATGACGATTTTACATCCCGCCAATTAACAACACAGTATCATTATGTGTGCATAACATCGACCATTCGTTTTCTGATCGATGCCAACTGCTATGTTCGATAGAGATGAAAACGTTTGACAAGTATGAATCGTATTCTCAGTTACTATTAATTTGCCGTGTGTAACTTTTTTCACTTGTATGTTAATGCAGTATTATATGTATTATTGTTGGCAATGACACGTGAATTTCGGAGGTCATTAACGAATAGGTTGCAATATCCAAACATACGTACAACATCTTATTTCTGTAATGACATTTTAATATATTTGATATATTTAGAATATTCATGTTTACAAAACACTTAGCCCTCTATATTTCGAACGCCAACACGAAGTGTTTACTTTTCTCTTGAACTACTGAGTGAGACCTTATCTACAGTGGAGTTTTGTGCATTTAATAGATGTGAACAATCGCAGTTGCTGGCTCACAAGCCTAAGCTCCAAATACCTATCTTCCCTGTTCTATTGACAGAAAATATATACATTTATCTCCTGTGAGATAAGACAGATAAATTAAATATTTTGATGCATTAGGCTGACGTACTACTTACTTACCGTATATACTCGCGTATAAACCAATGCAAAGAACATAAACCCAGGATCTATGTTGTTTGTTCTACTGATTATTCCTTACAAACTGCATAGACCCAGATCTGCCGGCGCATTATGCGACTGCAGATCTGGGTCTATGCAGTTTGCAGTTGGAATCCGATTTTATGCGAGTTTATATGGTAGTCATGTTTGATTTTGGTACATTTCCAGGCAGGTCTGATGAAACTAATGTTAATATGCGAATCATGTTAGCTATGCATTATCACTGAGTAGTAGAAACATACTTGAAAAAAATTAGATATGATCAGTTTAAAATTCCTTCTATTATTTTTGTTTCAGTGTAATGTTTCAATTTGTTGATCATATTTGGCGACAGTATTATGTGCAGATGTTAACATAGCGACAATCGTCAAAATTATCATTAAACTCTTATCTTATTTTTTGTTTTAAACTATTGAATGTATCTTGACTTTTTATCACAAGATTCAAATGTTCTTAATATTCCGATAGATTTAGTCGCAAGATTTAAAAACCGTATAATTTAAAAACTCATATTTCTGATATGATATCGTTTGCTACAAATGTGTTGTTATGGACGAAAAGAAAGCCAACGTAATTACGGGAAGCGAAATGTCACGAAAGAGACCATTATCTCACTGAGTTTGAGAAGCGGATGAATTAGACGTTGGGACTGTTAAGAATACAACTGCATGGCACATTCAACTGTAATAGTAACACACACATACACACACACACACACACACTATATATATATATATATATATATATATATAGAGAGAGAGAGAGAGAGAGAGAGAGAGAGAGAGAGAGAGAGAGATTCAAACTCACTTAAAACTATAAAACTATATAGATTTGTCACGATCACATTTGTCTACTATATTTATATGTGTATTGTAAGTTCTTGGATGCTACATAATTTACTTGCATGTGAATATTTAAATTTCTTGCTTTTTCCACGATTGTAAGTACTGTCTTTAGTGTTAATTTGACTCTTTATTCCTTGTTTTAGTTGTTGTTTTTGTCTAATTTTATTTGAATAGAAACATTATCCAATGTTAGAAAACACCTGATAAAAGTTACATCTTTCATTTTATTTCGATCGGAAGTAAATATTAAACAATATAATATTATACTTGCACAATGAAAAACGTCTGTAGCTTGCGGTTTCTTAAATTTGCATTTGTTCACTTAATTATCCAAAGTGACAGGTGTATATAATAATTTCCGATTTTTTTACAATTCAGTTTTATTAGTTTAATGAGAAACTCTGAATCGAAAGTCGTCGTGCCATTTATTTACTTATATTCATTCGGTATTCGGTACACTTAGTTTTATTTTCCTTATGACGGGTTTGTAGATTCTTCTATATGTACCGACTGTTTCATATCGCTACAGCAAGTCAAACTATTTTTAATTGGAGCATGCTAATGTAATTCGGATTCTTGTGGGTTCTGTTCTTTTCTTGTTGAGAAGACTGCCAGAAAACACTGGAAACTGGAATGGATTCTTTTGATTTTTGGTGTTTCCGTGTTATGGAAACTGCCAGAACACATTGGAGACTGGAATACCTTTCTGTGGTTTCTGGTGTTCCGCATTTCGGAAACTGTCAGAAAGTATTAGTAACCGGGATGGATTTTTGTGATGTTTGGTGTTTCTGTGTTGTAAACTGCCAGAACACACTGGAGACTGGAACGGGTTCTTGTGGTTTCATGCAGTTTTCATTTTACGGAACCTGACTGAAAAGCAATGGAAACGAACGGATTGCCTTAGGTTTCCATTAAATTCATTCCTTGAAACCAGAATCAATATGTTTGTTTCGCAATGAAAACTGCATGAATTTTCACCCGAACTGCACGAAATCTAACTAAAACCAGAAGAATCCGTTTTGAAACAACTTGATTCTAGCAGAAAATTTAATGAATTCTAACCAGCAAGATTATATTCCCGTTTGTACTTGAAACTATAGTTTCCTGACTGGAGACTTCCCTGAAACCGTAAAGTTTCTGGGGTGTTTTACATCTAGTTTCCATTGGTCCGAAACTAGTTCCTTCATGCAGTGTCTCGCATGAGTAACTAAACTTATTATCCCATTTTTATTTCGTAACCAGGTAGTGAATGAGAAAGTTGTTGTTGGTATTGCTGTAAATAATAATAATAATAATAATAATAATAATAATAATAATAATAACAATAATAATAACCGGAGAAGGGTAGGTTAAGGAAAATCAAAACTGTCGTAACTGGTCCGTTTTGAATACATGCGGTTGAAACTACATTATATGATACGCATTCCTTATTATATGTTGTTCATTTATTAATATATGTTGTACATGACTTATTATAGGATGTACATTCTTATATGCTGTGTGTGTTGTACTATATGTTGTCCAATTTCTTATTATATGCTGTGTATTTTCTATTATGTGATGTGTACTTTTAAATATATGACGTACAGTTGTTACTATATGGTGTATATTTCTTATTATATCATATGCTCTTGTTATTATATATTGTGCATTATTTATTAAATGATGTGCATATCTAATTATATGTTGTGTATTTTTAATTATGTTATTTACGTACATTCATTTATATTTGATGTATATTTGTTTCTATATGATGAGGTAAAATAAAAACTTTATATGATGTGCAAACATCGTTATATGATATGGATGTTTTATTATATATTGTGCTTTTCTTATTATATGATGTGCAAACTTCTTTATGCTGCGGATAAAATTGAAAGCATTCTCAAGAATACACTTTTAATTTAGCACCGATTACAATAAAAAAATTTTTTAAAAATTGCGAGTTCCATCGAAAACATTCTCATAAAACTTGAAATGCTCATCCCTGTCTTTGAAAAAGAGAAAATCACACCTGAGCTGGTTTGCAAACACTCACTCTATGAAATGCAGTGTTTATGTATAAATGATAGATTTGACATTATGAAATTGCGTACAGAATACATCAAGTATGGAATTTTCCAGGCATACAAAAGGAGCAATGTCGTCGGGTCTCTAGAATTTAATATCCCCCAAAAATATTCTTCAGACACTGATCGAATTAGGTGTTACAGTGTCAGATATGGTAAAAATATTGCCTGTTTTATAGAGTACAATTTATAGAAGAGTGAGCCAATACAACCTGAATAAGATAAAGTTCACAGAAGTTGATGGTGAAAGGCTCGACTCCTCAGTAAAGGAAGTAATTGAGCAATTTCTTCATTGTGGAGAGACGATGTTGAAGCAGATTTTGTTTCAAGTAAACATCAAGGTTAGGTTTTCTTTTCTAACATTGAAGCTTAGCTTATTTTTAAAGTTTGTGTCATTACCATTCCCACAAACACAGCCTTGTGCAACTTTAGAAGACTTCGTCAACAGCTAAACATATTCTCCTTTCATGCTTTCTTTTCATTAAATAGTCTGCGTAAACAAGCGTTTGTTTTATTACTAGCCTGAATGTATAGAAATTAAGTGGATAAAAATTTTAAAAACAAAGTTAACGTTGCCTAAATTGATCACTTTTTCATAACCTTGACTATAATTAATATGTCAGTAAATATGCTATAGTTGTGTTCATATTGCATGATGAATGGTAAATGATATTGTATCTAAAAATGAATTTCTGCAAAAGTCCTAAAAAAAAATAAAAAAAATAAAATAAAGAGAGCTATGTTTGCATGGGCTTAATTTTTTTTATGTCATTCTTTTCCCCGTTACCATGGACACTATGCATTCCATTTACACATGAAAGTTCAAGGATTTCATAATGTAAATGTATGGCACCTACGAGGAGTGTCCGTAAGTTGGTATAACCCTGCAGGAGTAACATCCCTTGAATAACCACTCGACTCGTTTCTATGTCGTAATTTTCAATCATAATTTTTCTATAACAATAACTGAAAGATCCTTTTATATAAATCGAACGTTGACGACAAATTACTGAAATAGTTATTGACTGGAAATCAGCTGGGAGATTGGAGTCGGCGCATTCCCGCAAAGAAACTTACAAGCGCCTTGACCCTATGAGGGTGAGTTGAATGCATGCTGTAGACATTATGGTATGGAATTATTAAAGCCTGTGTAAAAAGAACTCTATATGTCCATTGATGAAACCGTTTGCATTAATACATGTATAGAAGAAGCACCAGGTACTATTAGCAATACTGTTCGAACCCAACTTCAGATGTGTTTCTAAAGCACATATCATTGTGATCATCTATATTTCACAACTCCTTCACCCATGGGCCAATAACAGTTATCTGAATTCGACTTTTCATGTTAATGCAAGTGTATATATTGTTATAGGGTAGGGATCTCAATAGTTGCTAACTCATGGGCTAAGTTCCGGAGGGTGGAGGTAAAGCCGGCGCCAGTACTGGTTGAATATTTAAACTCCCTTTCTCCTGGATATATATATACAGTGGGACCCCGCTATAACCCGCCCCGCTATAACCCGAATTCGGATATAACCCGGTCGTGGCATGGCTCCCGAAATTTCGGGTAATTTATTACAGTTATTTTTCTCAAAGACCAAAAAAAAAAAAAAAAAAAAAAAAAAAAAAAATTTTAAGTATGAAAAAAACTAAATACGTCAAGAGTTTAATTATCATTCTCATATTCGTCTAAACAGTGCGAAAAAGAACGTGTAGAAAATGTATTATCAAATTTCTTCTATTTTTGTGCCAAAATAAACGTCGGAAATACGAACCAATTGCTGGGCCTACTGAGAACTTTGATCTTTGTTTATTGTTGAAAAATTACAGCTCATAAGTGTCAATATTATAATTACTGATTCCTGAGTAATGAAGCCATCGTTTCTACTTTGTTTGTCTTGAATGCATTCCGAATACAGTCGTTGCTCAAATAATCTCCGATATATGTTCTCTTAATTTCATACACAACTAAGCAGCAGCCAATGTGGCGGTTGATAAAAGATTCTCACCAGAATGTATAAATCAATTAATTTAAGTACATTGTTTATCATCAAAGTGAACTACCGAGCTATACTTGTTCAAATCATAGGGCAACGATTTATACAGCATCAAAGAAACAAAGCCGCCAGCATGTGCGTAAGGCTTGGCGGTGTTGTTTTATGCAATCTGTTGGCCAGTAAATAATGTCGTAAATTTACTACAAATATACCCCCATTGTTTAATGACTATTATTCTTGCTGTAGATTTTCAAACCAATAGGATTAAAAGTGTTAATTTGTATACATTTAGAATGGAAAATGGGAAACGCAAACGTAATGCTTTTACTGTTAAAGAAAGATTGAAGCATTGGACAGGATTAAGTCCGGTGTTAAACAATCGCATGTAGCTAAAGATTTAGGTCTCGATGAATCGACAGTTCGAGGATGGAAGAAAGATGAAGCAAAATTAAGAGAGAGGGTTCTGGATTTGTACGAAAGTGAGGGAATGATGAGGAAAAAAGCAAGACTAGCAGGAGACACCCAACTTGATGCAGCCCTGTATCAGTGGTTTGTCCAGACTAGAGCTGAAGGAGTGCCTTTATCAGGACCAATTGTTAAGGCACAAGACGAAAAATTAAACAACGATTTACATGGGCAAGATTCTAGCTTCAAAGCAAGCAATGGATGGCTACATCGTTTTAAGAAACGACATGGGATTAGTAATGTGACAGTTTCTGGAGAAATTCGCTCTTCAGATTCTGAAGCTGCTATGAACTATTCAGATGAATTGATGGAAATAATAGAGAAAGGTGGGTATTCCCCAGAGCAGATTTACAACTGTGATGAAACAGGATTGTGCTACAAAATGATACCTGACACCAACCTAGCTGTGAAAAAAGATGAACATAAACAGGAAGGATTTAAGAGAATAAAAGAACGGTTAACGTTGTTGTTTTGTGTCAATAAAACGGGACGACACAAACTTAAACCACTATGCATTGGAAAATTCAAATCACCTAGGTGCTTCCATCATTTGAATGTGAACACCCTACCATTTTCATATGATGCCACAAAAAACGCATGGATGACAGCTGCTTTATTTGAAAAATGGTTTCAAACCGAATTCGTACCATCAGTTCGATCCCACCTCAGAAATCTGAAGATGGAGCCAAAGGCACTATTATTATTAGACAACTGCCCCGCACACCCACCTGCAGAATGTCTAGTTAGTACTGATGGGAAAATAAAAGGTTGCTTCCTCCCAAAAAACACAACTTCAAGAATTCAGCCTCTGGACCAGGGAATAATAGCAGTTTTTAAAATGAATTATCGCAGAGAACTTGTTAAAAAGATTGTTTGCGATGAAACCTCAGTCCAGGCGACACTAAAAAGTTTAAATTTGAAAGAAGCAATGTACCTCGGCGGCAAATCTTGGGATGCCATTACGCCACGCTGCATTGAGAACTGCTGGGAGAAAGGACTTGGGGCAGCATTTACTAGTACACAGGAAGACAGAGGCAACATCACCGATGATGACAATAGTTTATTCGATGGATTTTCGGAAAATGATGTGTTCCAGGCTGAGAGGGCATTTGGGGAGCTGATGCAGTCACGTGAACGCGTTGACGAATGGCTTAATTTTGACAATGAATGTCCAGTTGCAGACCACGTTTCGGATGCGGAAATTATTAAAAATATTAAGTCTCAAAACACTAGTGGTGATGCTGACGATGGTGATACTTCTGATGATGACAGCGAAGACACTTCACCTGAGGATAGCCCACCATTAGCTACAGAAGCTGTCAAAGGTTTAGAGTGTGCTTTGAGATGGATGGAGACGCAAGATATTGATTATCTTCGAATTCTGCAACTGAGAACTATTCTTGACTTTGCCAAGAGCAGACGTGATATTAGCAGAAAGCAGCTAAAAATCACAGAGTTTTTTAAAAAATAATAACTACTAACAGATGAGAAATGTAGTGGTGTAAAATGTATGCGACACCGTTTATTAATCGTCGGACATACATGTACTTTTTCATCATTCATTACATACACCCGTTACGTAATTTTTGTTACTTTCTCTTCATTGTATTAGTCACATAATGATCTGTGACAAAATTATTGAATATTCTACATCCGTGTGTGGATATTTTCGATGGAAATATTTGTATTATGGATTCAATGTATGTTACAAGATTCGCTGGTGAGTACACGGTGTTGATATTCTTTTCATGCAATAGATTATACATGTATATATATAAATTAGACACGTGTATGTACCAATGCATGGTTTTCTGAATAAAGTAATATATTATATCAGCAAATGGTTTTCTCATTTAATATATATTGATCAAAAATGGTAATTGTGCCATGCATTTTCGCACCCGTCTTTATGTAACCCCCCCCCCCCCCCCCAATTAAATCCAAAAATGTGTTGGTATTGTACATGGTTGCTTATAACACGGTTCGGCTCATAGCCCGGTCGGATTCTATGGCTCCCAACTACCGGGTTATAGCGGGGTCCCACTGTATATATATATATATATATATATATATATATATATATATATATATATATATATATATATATATATATATATATATATATATATATATATATATATATATATATATAGTGTGTGTGTGTGTGTGAATATGTGGCTATCAATAATTTTCAAGCTATGAATATGGGGCCAAATCCCTTGGGGTTGAGGTAGTCTCAGAGGCTAATGTTGGTTGCATATCTGAATTCGTCTATAGGGTGGGGATCTCAATATTTTCCAAGATATTTACAATTTCTATACAGCATTTTTCTGGGCCCCGGGTTTCAGCACTGCCTTCCTCCCCACCGAGGGGTAAGATACAAATTCTTGAAGAGTTGGCACAATCTATAATCACAATAGTATCACTGATCCAAGTTTCAAATATCTAGCTTTTATGGTAGTTTGATGAGTTCAGTGACATTACAAACATTTATTACACTTACTGGTTATCTTACTCTAATGGTAGTCATCGCAGAGTATATCATTCTTGGTTCATCCCTGAGGTCCCCAGGAGATGGTAAAAAATACAAAAAATGACAACTACAGTGACGAATTCAAGATCTTCGAACCAAACTCCATATATGCAGTCATGGCAGAAACACGCATCATATTTTGCCAAGTTTCATGTTAGGAGCCCAGGGTATCATTGTCTAGAGCTTGGGGGTGAGTTTTGGTCAGTGTGTGGGAGTGGAAGAGGGGAGTGGAGTATGCTGTAAATTTACAATGGTGAGCCATCAAAGTAGCTCTAGTTTCATTTCGGACTTCCCCTCATCCTTCCTGGTGCCGGGCAGAAACTTCCTCTGTACTTGAATCTGGAAATGTGCTGCCAGTTTGCTTTTGTATTGGTACACCAATAGATTCCTTTTCAGTGAATTTCAAGTACACAATTGGGCCTTTTTGCTCCAGATTCTCACTGCATACATAGGCCAATAATTAGGAAATTCAGTTTATTACTGGTACTTCAAAGTGGATATCTGACTTTAATTAAACTATTTGGGCAACAAAAGGGTTTTCGGATCTGTTTTGACATTGATATATTGCGATGCAAGGATGGTATACCAGCATATACTTTCTGACCAATACATGATGAATAGGTACATGAACTTCTTAAAGTTTTGTAGTACACGATTGGGTACCTTTTTTGGCGGCACTGGCAGCACACCCCTACGAAATGGAGAGGAGGAAACCACCCATCATTGAGACGGAAACCATTTGGTTTCCGCCTGGAATGGAAATATTCCAGGCAGTATTGTGCAGGAGACGTGATTTCAATAAGATTTCAGTCTGACTTATGCCTCTCATCTGAGGTGTAATTCTAAATTTGTCCACCTGGCTATGGAGAAAACACTGAGGGTCATGTTTAGATACGTCATGTTTTTCCTCTGAAATTTGTACAAGGAGGAAATTTGGGTTTAGGATGAGGGTGAACTGGACTTTGAAATGTGCAGAAGGCGGATATTTTGGACTTAGAATTAACAAGAACTTTTATCAGAGATAACTTAAAAAAAGGGTTTTTATATATAGTTTTCCCTGTAAAGACCAAACTTTGAATTTGTCAAGCAAAATAAAATATCTGCAGGAATTATAAAAATAAATTTGGGATCATTTTAAATTTGCAAAATGCAGTGTAAAAATATAAACTGGAATTTCTTTCATTCAAGACTTTTTCTTACTGTCTTCTTCTAAAGCGTTTCAAACTCTGTCAAAAAGGTATTTAGGTTTGTAACCAAAAAAAAAGTTTAAAAAAATTAATTTAAACAGCAGAAGTGTTACTAAGAAATAAATGTAAAATGAGTCGGCTAACCAGAGCACATAAGAAACTGAATCTGGCTATTATAAGTCACATAATTTGTGTAAAGTAAACATTTTTACACATATTATGAATACCTTAAATAAAACATGTGATTATCTTTTAATTTCCAGTAATTCCATTCTGTTAAATACTTGATATTAGTAGTAGAGGATGCCACTTGAGATCCAAACGGAGTCCTCTGTTAAATAGGGTAAAAAATATTCGAGATCTCTACGGGAATTTAACATAGGCGTCATCTTGAAAGGTATGGTTTGTAACCGTGTAGCATGAGATTACGGTCTGCACTCGAAAACAGAAATGTTGTATGACGTCAGGTGAGTCTGTCTGTCTTGTAACAGTGTTTAGTGTGTTTGGAAGAGACATGCGAGTTTGATTTGACCTCTAAATGAAATTCTGCAGAGGAGTCCTGTGTTAAATAAAATCGAAAGTTTATAAGGACAAACGGGAAATCCACATGAGGCCACCTTGGTGAAAGGTATGTTTTTTTAACAGTGAATTGAATTTGTGTATCTTAACAGAGGTCCTGAACGATGACGGACGCCTGAATTGATAACATAAGCTCCAGCGTCTTCAGGTTTATCATTGTGTAGGGTTGTTTTATTTTTCCTTTAACAACAACATGGTAGGATGTACAAGAAGGGGTATAAATAGAATTTAAATTCCTACTCAATAAAACTAACAACCCTAACCCCAATCATAAGCTCTATATAAAGTTAAAATCTCTACCCAATTCTATAATATTCTCATCCATACCTACCCTGCTTTAAAAAAAAAATATACCATCCTCATAATCTTTGCATATCAATATCCAGTTATCTCCATCAACCAGTTATCTACTATCCACTATCTAGTTGTCTAATATCCAGCACCCAGTTATATACTATCCACAAACCAGTTATCAATTATCCAGAACCCAGGCACCCATACTATTCAGCAACTGCTTTTTGATTACAATCCAAACACAAACCCCTACCATTCAGCAACTGCGTTTTGATTACAATAAAACACACACCCCAACTATCCAACAACCGCTTTTTTATTACAATCCAAACACACACCCCTACTATCCATCAACCGCTTTTTTTATTACTATCCATGCACACATTTCTACTATGCAGCAACTGCTTTTTTTATTACAGTCCAAACACACACCCCTACTAATAATCCAGTTGATCTCCCACTGCCTGGTGCTGTATAATATGGTGTTGAAGCTGATATAAACACCATTGGTGATGAAGGAGAAAAGCCTAAACCATCTTTGAACCCACCATCTATTACAATTAATGAATAGTACCAACATCAACAAGCTCTGGCATTCCCATTAAACTGGAACTCCTCAAATTTTGGGATTGATTTTTATCTCAAAGCAGTAAGATTTATAGAGAGTCACATGTAAAGTCATACTGGTACATTTTGGACCATAATAATTAAATTATAAAACTGCATAATTATTGCCATATATACATTGCATTTGGTCTGGAAGAATCTCGATCTCAACTGTTCACATGATTGCTAAGCATGTTTGAATAAGTTCTGGAAAGTATGTCACATTGGTCCAGTTTTGGTATGTGACTATTATCCTTAGATATATTCCTATCGAGTGCATGTTTAGTGACCGTAGGTGAAAAAGGTATTGGAAATGTGGTCCAGATCAATATTTGTTGTTTTTAACCTATTTATAAAAAAAAAATGTTTAAAAGAATGTTGCAGCAAACCAGTTTTGGTACAAAACAATGTTCATCCCAAGATGTAGCCACAGTGCAAGATTGATATCAATAGTTGTAGTATATGAGTTATTGCTCATATACCGCTAAGAAGGATATACGGATGGATGCACACATGTAGACAAAGTAAACCCAATATACTGCTTGCATCTAGAAGAGTCGAAGCTGTAATTATGTGGGGTTATTGTTTTTGAGACCAAAAACTCATGTCTCTTATAAATATATATATATCAGGAAGTTGGGTTTAGGTTTAAGTGAGGAATGTTTCTGGAAGATAAATCATATGAAAATAAATCAGACATACATATCGTGGTGACAGGATACTATTCACAGATTTGTTCTACACTTTGGTTTTATGTAAAATTTAAAGCTGAACTCAAGACATCTTAGATTTCCTGCAGTGGAAAGGTTAATAGTCAAGGTTGGAGATTGCTTGATTTCCTCACGATAATTAGTTCACAGTCTGGGTACTAAACCAAATGACTTATACAAATACTTGTAATAGAGTGATGTAAATGAGATTGATTCACTGTACCTGTTCAGCTTAAGCAGTATTGAGTGCTTCATATCACTTAAGGATATTCGTTCCTGTCAAGTATACATTAATTGTACAACATGCAATGATGCAATCAACCTATTATTACTTTAGCATTGTGACCACACTCATTATATATACACAGTGTGGTGCCAAACACCCTTCGAGGGTTTAACGGTTTTATTTTATAAGTACACCATTATTCTCTGATTAAGACACATAAAACAATATGTAAATAAATAAATATGTTGCTGTTAAAGAAAATGAATAAAAGACTAAACTTTTCAAGATTATCAGATATTTGGAATGTGCCATCACCTCCACTATTTTTCTGCTCAGATTACATTTGCAAGTCTCAATACAAAGTGGCATAGCAAGCAATTTCACTCAGCCACATAGCCCTTTTTATTCACCCAGCCACATACCCCTTTATATTCACTCAGCCACATACCCCTTTTTATTCACCCAGCCACATACCCCTTTATATTCACCCAGCCACATACCCCTTTATATTCACCCAGCCACATACCCCTTTTTATTCACCCAGCCACATACCCCTTTTTATTCACCCAGCCACATACCCCTTTATATTCACCCAGCCACATACCCCTTTATATTCACTCAGCTACATACCCCTTTTTATTCACTCAGCCACATACACCTTGTTATTCACTCAGCCACATACCCCTTTTTATTCACTCAGCCACATACACCTTTATATTCACCCAGCCACATACCCCTTTTTATTCACTCAGCCACATACACCTTTTTATTCACTCAGATACATATCCTTTTCATTCACATAGCCACATACCCCTCTTTATTCACTCAGTCACATACCTCTTTTTATTCAACCAGCCACATACCCCTTTTTATTCACTCAGCCACATACCCCTTTTTATTCACCCAGCCACATACCCCTTTTCATTCACTCAGTCACATATCCTTTTCATTCACATAGCCACATACCCCTATTTATTCAGTCAGTCACATATACATTTCATTCACATAGCCACATACCCCTTTTTATTCACTGAGCTACATATCCCTTTTATTCACTCAGCCACATACCCCTTTTTATTCACCCAGCCACATATCCTTTTCATTCACATAGCCACATACCCCTTTTTATTCACTCAGCCACATATACATTTCATTCACATAGCCACATACCCCTTTTTATTCACTGAGCTACATATCCCTTTTATTCACTCAGCCACATACCCCTTTTTATTCTTTTAGTCACATATGCCTTTTTTATTCCCTCAGCCACATACCCCTTTTTATTCACTCAGCCACATGCCCTATTTATTCACATAGCCACATACCCCTTTTTATTCACCCAGCCACATACCCCTTTTTATTCACCCAGCCACTCCTTTTATTCACTCAGCCACATACCCCTTTTTATTCACATAGCCACTTACCCCTTTTATTCACTCAGCCACATACTCCTTTTTATTGATTCTACCACATACCCCTTTTTATTCACATAGTCACATACCCCTTTTTATTCACATAGCCACATACTCCTTTTTATTCACTCAGCCATATACTCCTTTTTTAATTATGTATGAAGTGAGACATGTATCAGCTTCTACGGATTTCAAAATACTGACTGGGAAGTTCTATTAAAACATGGGATGATGTGGTATAGCTCTCTTTAATTTTAAGTGTAATTATCCTTATATCAGTGTAGTGTTTTAAGTGTAATTATCCTTATATCAGTGTTAGTGTTTTAAGTGTAATGATCCTTATATCAGTGTTAGTGTTTAAAGTGTAATTATCCTTATATCAGTGCACACATTTTCCATTGTCTATAGCAATAAAATACACAGCAACTAATGAATTTACATCATTAACATTTTTGTGCCTCTGCACAATGCAAAGATTTGGAATTTGCAACAGTTTCAATACTCTTAATTTTGAACATTGATCATCCTTAAAGTAATACTAGGTGAGCTTCCTAGGATTTCGTATAATGAATGGATCTACATTAACTATAACCAGTGTAGTATATAATGGACCTTTATACGGATGGGAAGATCTGAAATTATGTTTGTGCATTAGTAAGAAGAATTCACCTTCAGTTAAAGGTATTTCAAAGTTAATTTTTAGACATACTTGTCAAAGCAGGGTCCTATACGATAACACATATTGCTAAAAACCATTGTATACTATATAGTAGGATTGAAATATACATGTAGTTTAAGTTATACTTATTTTTCATGTACAGTGTATATGCAGATACATATTACCATGCTCAAATGGAATTTTAAATTTTGTGAACTTAAACAAATAATCGGAAACTTGTACAAAAAGTACATAGAAGACACATTTTCTATGAGAACATTAATTTAAATGTTGTAAAAGTATGAGGCCCTTAAGTGTATGATGTGTAAAATTAAATTATAAGAGACCGAGTGTATATTTGGTGTGTGTGTGTTGGGGTGGGGTGGGGGGCTGGAAAAAATTATCTCGAGACAAACGGGGGGAAAATAATCTGGCTCAAAGAATTCCAGCCTCCACCCCCGCATTAAAAAAAATATGGTGGTCAGTCCCTAAAAGGATGTTCCATAAAAGTGTGCATATAAAGCTGGCATGATTTATTTTTGACAGAACACATTTTCTAGCAGAGAGTAATCAAGAAATGTGTTTATAGAACATGAATGTCCTGCCACCCGACCTTTGAATGACCCAGAAGCAAATGCTATGAAATAGAATCTAATAAAAAACTTTATATTTAAAGTCACTTCAACCTGAAATAACAAGTTTCAGTGTTGAAAGTGCATGTCCTTTTTCAAAAGTAACCATTTGAAATAGTGATCAATCAAGCTAGAGTTTATGGCAACTAAGTAACATGGTTCAATCGACAGTTATTTACAAGTACCGTATGCACTCACGTATAACCGATACAAACTGCATAGACCCAGATCTGCCATCACATAATGCGCCAGCAGATCTGGGTCTATGCAGTTTATAAAGACTAATCAGTAGAACAAACAACATAGACCCTGATCTGCTGGCGCATTATACGATGGCAGATCAGGGTCTATGTTGTTTGCATTTGGACACGATTTATACGCGAGTATATACGGTACTTAACATTACTCAGAGTATTTCAAATCAATACAAGTTGTCCTCAGCTTTACTGGAAATATCAATTTAGGTACTTGAGATGACTGGGCATTACACACTCTTAACTTTTATTTTCATTTGGAAAGTGAACACAAAGGTAACTTTAAAGACAGAAAATAAAGACGAACTCACCCAACTGTAATCTAATTTAAAATGTTGGTTGCTGTTCATCACAGTTAATTTGTCAAATGGCACTCACAGCCAAAGTGTATCAAAATTCTTTCCATTGATCAAATTATCCAATTGAGATATCAAATAGATATTAAACAAATTGGTCAACATGTTTCAGTATCGAGTCAAGCGTCATGGGTGCCTTAAATCCTAAAAGCAAAGAGTTCACCATAAAGTGGACAGTACAGCTTATATTGTACTTTGACAGCTCTGGACTTCATTCATAACCCCCCTCCCAACCCAATATCAACTCAAACAGATTTAATCCACTTTTTTCTTCTCAAGGCTGAATGAGTTGAGGCTACCATGCATCCATTTACCAGTGCTTAATAGCTTTAAGCAGAGAATCTGGTATAAATCCCAGGTAAATGTTTATTTATACTTATATAAATAAATGTTTCTCCACATACTTAGATCTGGACATCACGGTCATGTGAAAATTTAACCAGGTCATATACTTATGACTGTCATAAAGTGTGTAAAATGTTAACATTGTACAAGAAATAGTTCTTGTGCTATTGCGCAGAAACAGATTTGGACAGGACTGACTTGCAAAATTCCAAATCACAAAGGGCAGTAACTTCAACAAAAATGGTACAGTACAGGTAAAACTCTAACTGGATTAACTACATTGAACCACCAAAATGTTTTATACTTTCATACCTCTATTTACAATAGTTTTGGTAGAATTGTGCTGAAAGTGATTTTGGACAAACCTGCAAAATTTCTGAGTCACAACTTCATTAAATTGAGTGCTATAAAAAAGAAAATCTAATCAGGTCATCTGCTTGTGACCATCACAGAGGATATAATGTTTCCTGGCTCTTTGCTTAAAAGCTTGTATACAACCTTGCTAAAACAGATTCATGTCCAAGAAGCAAAATTCCCAAGGCATAAAGGGGCATAACTGTGTACAACTTAGCACTACACAAGTGAAAATCAATCAGGTCACCTAATTATAACTCTCATGATGTGTTTAAAATTTAACTGTTCTACCCTTAATATTGTTTGTACTATCATGCTAAACTGATTTGGGACATACGAACAGACAGCAACAAAATGTGAATCCTTGTGCTATTGCAGTAGGGGCATAAAAACAAATCCACTCAGACTGGTATCCCAGCCCTACAAAGTTAAATGAAATCATCCCGAGTTGAGAAGCAACAGGCTTAGAGGCTTTTCCTCAAATTTCGCATTAAGCTGTTACAATGCAAACACTGGGGTAAAATATCTCCAAACTTTTGACTGATACATTTTTGGACACCCTTTTTCAAAAACATCAGCTAAGAATTAACTTCAAACTTGTAGTAAATAAGAAATGACACCATCAAAACCAAGGCATAAAAAATCTAGAAGTAAATCTGAATGGAAAAACTGACTGAAGAACTTCTGTCTATTCATCAATCAAAACAGTGCCGTTACATTGCAAATAATTCCCATTAACAAAACAACCCCTTTCAAAAAAATAAAAACATTGTGCATTTGAATGTATGAATGAAAACTTTTTAATGTGACCATGTGCTTTTTCATGTGACCATGTGATTGATCCAAGTTTCAAACAAGAACTGAAGAAAGTACACCTTAACTGCCTTTGAAATGTTTTAACTGTCACTTAAAATGCAAGAGGTCTAAAATCACCCACCTGGGCTACGTTAACAACAATTTTACAGGCTTGTGTGGTATTATTAGAAGACACACTAGTATAAACAACCTTAATCTTTACATCATGTCAATATTACCAATATTACAAAGTCTGATATAAATTATCTTCAAAGATAAGACTTAACAATTATAATGACATCAGTTAGTATCAGTGCAAAGGTCACCAAGAAAATCCGATTATAGTATTTGTATAATACATATGCTCTTACTACATTGGAAGGCCTCTGTCCAAAAAGACCTTAAAACTTGCAAAAGACCGCAAAATCCAAGGAAATGGTTATCAAAATGTAATCAGCTCATCTTCAGATGCATACAACTTGTTTATCAAATTACATTTGACTAGTACAAGCTGTTTATGTGTGCTGACAAAGTTTGTTTTGGGTTATCAACATGAAAGTACAGGCCAACAAATAAAAACAATTAACAGAAAAAAGGGTTAACTTGCCTAAATGAAAATGTAACCATTTCATATAAAGAAGGGTATAGATAGACACATCGAGAGCTTATTGCTTAATCATGCTTACAAACTAGAATAAAATGACAGAAAAATGGATTGACAGGAGCAACTCTTGCAATCGCTTCTGCAAGCTAAGGAGCATACAAATATCATCTATGGCAAACAAGTTAATTCTAAGATGACAATTATGTAATGCCATGTTAAAATAGCAAATTCATTATTTTAATAAAACTCTAAATTTATCCATCTCATCATACAAGTGATATATCTCTGCCAAATAGATTCTTTATCACCTCATCAAAAAACAATAGCTCAGGCCCATTAATTATCAGACCGATATGAGACCATAATAATACTAGCCTATTTAACATATATCTCTGGCCCATTATCAGACCCATATGAGACCATAATAATACTAGCCTATTTAACATATATCTCTGGCCCATTATCAGACCCATATGAGAAGATGATAATACTAGCCTATTTAACATAAAGCTCTGGCCCATTATCAGACCCATATGAGACCATGATAATACTAGCCTATTTAACATATAGCTCTGGCCCATTATCAGACCCATATGAGACCATGATAATACTAGCCTATTTAACATATATCTCTTGGTCATTATCAGACCCATATGAGACCATGATAATACTAGCCTATTTAACATATAGCTCAGTGCCATTATAAGACCCATATGAGACCATATAAGACAAATACCAGTCCATAATAATACTAGCCTTTTTAACATTCATGATAAAAATCAAATCAGAAATAGTCAATAGAATGATAACAAATCCAATCAGATGCCAGATTACTACAATAATACACATAGGCATATTTATCAACTATGATGAATATATGTTAAAAAATAGTTCCTATATTTGTAACAAACTCAGCCAATCAGATGCCAAATCACATGAATACATCCCCAGATCTTGCTCATAATCATACTCAACTTACATTTTCATGATATAAGCTTGCTGACCAAATTTGATTAAAATCTGTGTTATAAATACAGTTTCAAGAGTAGTAACACATTCAGTCATTCAGATATCACCCCTGAGAGTCATAAATATGCATTGACCTTACTCTTTGTTTGATCCAAGATGTCTTCCTTCTCTCTAGTGCAATCCGTGTACAATGTTTGGTCAAGATACGTGGTCTAGAACTAAAGTTTTCATCCAGGAAAAAAAATTTCTCATAGAGTTAATGTGACCTTGGTTTATGATTCATTAAATACAAAATACATGGGCTTCTTTCTTCTCTTAAGTGCAATTCATATACAAAGTTTGGTCAAGGTACATGCTCAAGAACTAATCTTATCATCTGGAAACTATTTTCTTCTTGAAGTCATGGTGGCCTTTGGGTGCAAGCCATGAAGAAAGTTTGGTCCAGATACATTTAAGTATGTGGTTTAAAACCAAAATTATTGTTTTAAAACCAAAATGTTGACATACTGATAGACAGACATGAGTATTATATAATACACTTTGCAATATAGACGATGTATATAAAGTAATTGTTGATAGAAAGATGGACAGATGGACAAAACACACAGGGCTATACCATAAGCTCAAATAGCCTTAATTAAGGCCAAGAGAGGCAAAATACAATATATGGCTTGTTTAAAATGAAAAGAAAAAGACACTAAAGTTACAAAGGTAAAATTAAATGCCACACCTCATGTATTTTTATTAAAAAAGCTAAAGATTATTACTGAATACAAATAATCCAGATTATGATTGAAAGTAATGTGGAAAAGAAACATTCCATTTTTTTAATGATAACTTGGGAGCAAAATGGGCTGAACATTCTCTGCAATTAGTGTAAGTTTACAGTTAAATACGTTTCCCCTATATGTTTTCAGTGAACATTTGAAATGAGATATTTGTGATGGGTGCACTGCAAATGGCCCACTTGATAAAGTTTGTTCAGTAGAGGAAACTTTGTAAAAAAGGAAGTGGGTGCATGTCTACAGCAGTTATTGATATTAAACTGTTGCAATTATTTTCATGAAGGGTAGACTGTTGAAAAGTATACTTGAACCCAGATCTTATGAACATAAAGTTGCATGCTGCATTTATTTGAAATCCAAGAATCCTTGGTCAAGTTATGCTGTGAAAACCATAGTCAGAAGTATGTGCAATCAGGGGCCATGACTTGTGTAAATGATGACACTGATTAATGAAAATCAAAGTCACTCAATGTCTTAAATAATCAAGAACTGCATGCCTAATTGGGTTTAAATTAATAGATTTTTCGTAATGTTATGCTGCAGAACTCATGTAAATGATATCATAGAATCATGAAAATAAATTATACTGCTTCTCATCAAATTAGATTGAAATCCATCAATTCTTGGAAAAGTTACCTTGCTGAATGAAACCAACAGTGGACGTACATTAAGCAACTGTAACTCATAAATGATGAAATGGAATTCTGAAAATTGAACTTGTCTGAGGTTTTATCAATGTAAAGCTGTGTACCTAATTTGGTTGAAATACACTTACCGTCTATACTCGCGTATAATCCAGGTCCAAATGCAAACATAACATAAACCCTGATCTGCCATCACATTATGTGACAACAGATATGGGTCTATGCAGTTTGCAGTTGGTACTGGCTTATACGCGAGTATATATGGTATTCATTTTAAGGATATCTCGCATAAACAAAATTGTTGACAGATGTTGGAACAACATCATTAGAGTACAGCTTTGCCGACTTATGTAAGTGGAGCCTGAATTCAGTATAAACTTAGGCTAAGTGCATGCATACAATATTGATGAAATTTGAAACAAGTCACTAATGGATTTCAGTATGTAAATGTTGGCAAAGCTTTTTCAGATATACTGTAAACCAAAGAATTTGTTGTAAAAAAGCAATGCAAAAAAAAACAAAAAACAAAGAGAACTTCATCTGATCCACATCCATTCCTGGTACTGTCAGGTTAAGCATGTTAATACAAGTATTTGTAGTTGGAAGGTATGAAACACCCGCAGCAAAGTGTATTGTGGGCTGAATTTTAAAGCCAAAGATGACTTCCTCATCACAACTAGTAATCAACATGAGAACTGTCTTTATCTCTCCCTCAGCGTCCAACTGAAAAGAAATGATACTGTATATCAGAAAGATTCTTTCAAAACTATAAGTTATTCATTGTCAATTTAATTAGTATATCACTTCAACACAACTGACTGATTCTTTTCTGCATTAAAATGAACAATATTAAAGTTTATTAATCCACTTGGTGCATTTTTAAGCATTAATTCACCCAGATCACCCATTTAAGAGGGTCATTTCAATCTTTTAACTGGAAAATCTAGCTTGATTCTATATGCATTCAACCATGTGATACCAAAATCCTTCAAATAGTGTGGAATTTCGCTCTCATCATTTAAATAGTGATAGAAGGATGCCCACAGTATCCCACCAAATGTGTACAATAATTGACTGTAGTTAGGAAATGAAATTCATAGCAAAAGTCAACCAAATCAATCTACAAATGAATTCAATTGCAAACACTGACAAAACTCCACAGGGATTTTTCTATACTAATTTTTGGGATGCAATTCAAGGTTTCTTTCTTGAACTTGCACCTTCTGATCAATAAATATGATGAACTGATTTAATATTTATATGTGACTATCATTGTACTTGCAGAGCACCAAACGTACACATAATAATAAGTTTTAATAAACTTACTAGCAACAGTGCACAAGTACTTAACATACTTTGAAAACACTGGCTTCATGTTGTTGCTTGTTTGACACATCTGGGCTGAAAACTGGTTGAAATAAGTGTATAAGCGTCTTCAATGAACAAACACATCAATGTTTGGAGGCAAGTAGTTAACTGAAAATATATTTTTAATACAAAGGAAAATATAAGTTTAATAACAATGAATACAGGACATGTGTTTTGATGTGTTCTCATGTTTGATTGATGAGCACACTGACAGAAAGATGGGAGTAATGAATGATGGGCTATCAAACTGAACTGCAAAGTTAGAGTTATATAGTAATGGTGAAGATCCTGAGATCAGTAAAAATACAAAGTTCCAAGGTAATTTGCTGTGGACTGTGAAACAGTTAATCCAATGAACTTCCCTTTTCTTATGAGTGGGAGTGTATGTAACATAAGATGAACAACATTTAAGTATGATACATGTAATTTCTCTATTTTTCTATCTGAAAATCCAGACCTCTCTGTATATAAATGAACATAAATGATAAACACAATAATTATGCATTAATTAGGATTACCTTAAACAAACCCAAACTATTTTGACCATTCCTAAGATCCTGTACAAATGGTCTTGGTGAACTGCTCTTGAAAAGTTCATCCACCAACTCTGGCTGAATAATTCTGGGGAGCTTACCATTCTGAAGTATGCTCAATGCTGTAAATCAATTAAAAGTCTGATTAAAAATTATTTTTTACAATTCTTGAATTACATACTGGGCAACCAGTGTGACATCTCAGCTAACATATTCTGATTAATTGTTGCATTAGCTCCTATTTTATTAGAAGGATATTCATTTTATGCAACTCCTTCTGCTGATGGTAAATTAAATAACAAAGTAGATTTGTGTTGCAAAACATGTCCACACAGCAGACAAAAAAGTCTCAGTGCAAAACATTCAATACCTGATTTTTAAAAAAATGCGAAATTGTCAACAATGATATGACATATAACTATCTTATCTACATATATATTTTTAAAAGGTCTACCAAATTTCACTTGCCTATATCATGTGGTTTATGTGCACTTGGACCATTACCAATTGGCCAGAGAAGTACAAAAGGTATAATTTTCAATGGTCTCCTAGGGAAGTAACAAAATATGGCATTTACTTTGTTCAAATGGCAAATAAGAATTGCTTGGCTCATAATTATTTATTGTCCCTATAATTACATGCAAACAGCCTATAATTGATCAAAATTTGACATTTGTTTACACAAGAAAGCAGGCAAATCAAAGGGACACATTATTTTCCTGATGTAGGATTTTTTTTTACATACATAAACTAAGAATTGTATTCAGTTTCTCGATTCATGGAAAGGCAGGTAGTCTAAATTTTAAAATATAAATCTCGTTTAGAATGTATTCTGGTGGAATTTCCAATTTTAGCAACTTGTTTGTCACAGCTTGCAAAGAATTGTCAAATTATATTGCTCTTTCATTCACCTATGTAAATCAATTCAATACATGTATTATTATTATATCGGTGCAAGCAGAATTGTGAGGGGATAGCATTTTGTCCATTCTGTCTGTTGATCCTTCTATCCTTAATATCTTTGAATTTATTTCACATACATTCGTCAAAACTGTATGTGGATACGTCTCAACTAAAGGGACTCAGTCATACCAAATATAGATCAATGTGACCTACTTTTCATGCTTTTGTATTTTCAATCTTCTGTTCTTTATACCCTTAATATTCTTGAATATATTTCCCCTACACTCATCCAAAATGTATGTGGATGCATCTCGACAAATGTAACTCTGCCATACCAAAGTTAGGTTACTATGACTTACTTTTTAAGTTTGAGTGATCTCCAATATTTCTATTCAGTTTTATTTTCACTTCAATTCACAATGAGAGGGATATGGCATCAATCTTTCGTAATAATCTGTAAGAAATCACCTACTCCAAATATGCCATGCTCGACAAGGGGATTAATGTTTACAAGTTAGCACCTTGTATGTAATATAATGTGCATACCATATAGCTTTCCAATAATCTAGTTTCCTTTGGACCATTTCCTCACTGGATCAAGTATTTGTTCTGTATTTCCTGGAGCATTAGAGAAAAAAAACCTGCTTTCTAAGGCCACCTAGATCAACTGCAGTCTGTAAAAGAAATTATTTTATCAGTTATTTACTGTATAGAAAAAAAGGATTCATTTTCAAACAAAATTGTACAGTAAATATTTGCAAGTTTACCAGCCAGCAATGCAAGATTTTATAATCCAGAACTTGTGCACAAAAGCATTTTTCAAAGGGAAGTCCATGTCTGTCAGCTCAAACAAGAAAAAACAAGAAAAGAAAACCACTTGGGATCAAGCGGATAAATTACCGGCATATACTTGCATATAATCTGGCTCCAAATGCAAACAACATAGTCCCTGATCTGCTGTCGCATAATGCACCAACAGATCAGGGTCTATGTTGTTTGTTCTACTGATTAGTCCTTACAAACTGCATAGTCCAAAATCTGCCAGTGCATTATGCGATGGCAGCTCTGGGTCTATGCAGTTTGCAGTTGGTATCGGCTTATATGCGAGTATATACAATAAGGAAAATGTGTGCGTGTGTGTGCATGCACACATGTAAAAAATTTCAAGTTACATATCTGTAGGACTGTCATTACTGAAAATTCTGATAACAGTTGCCACACACCTCATAGCTCATACTCTTTCAGAATATATTGCTGCAATAAAAAATTTTTTTACCCATGGATCATATAGACCTTAGTCCATAGTCTCTACACATTACTAATTGAAGATGTTGACTGGACCTTACCTACCTTCACTAATCACATATTAAAATCCAATCAAAAATAAGGGATAAAGGACCAAACTATGTAAGACGACTCAGATGTGCCCGATTGTGACCATATAATTATATTGTGCTGTCACCCATGGGCTACTTTATAACATCAGCCCTGTGCTCCATCTCTGTAGGTATAATGCCCAAATTATGTTCATTGGTTATTGGTAAGCTGTTTCTACTTTTTAGTAATGGCAGAAATTTGTGAGGGTTGTTAGGGGACATATGAGTAAATCTGAAAGTGATTCTTGCCAAAATGCTTTCTACCAAATCTGTTTATATTTGGTTCCTTGTTTGATGAGAATAAATATATGAAAGATATTTATATTTATATTTTTGGCAACAATAATCAGTTCTTTTGGCTGATAAGGGTCATTTTCACAAATCCGAATGAGCTTTATGCCATCATGATAATTAAAAAGTTTGAGTAAAATTTGGCATATACATTTTCAAAAGTTGACAACAGCAATTGTTGATGGGTTGACAAGAGATGATGCATGATGTATATTAAGAGTCAAACCATAATTTGAATTGCCATGTGAGCTAAAGAGGAAAATAGTCTGAGGCATAGCAATAGAATTTAGTATGGATCATATAATAGTCTGAGGCATAGCAATAGAATTTAGTAGTCTGAGGCATAGCAATGGAATTTAGTATGGATCATATAATAGTCTGAGGCATAGCAATAGAATTTAGTATGGATCATATAATAGTCTGAGGCATAGCAATAGAATTTAGTATGGATCATATAATAGTCTGAGGCATAGCAATGGAATTTAGTATGGATCATATAATAGTCTGAGGCATAGCAATAGAATTTAGTATGGATCATATAATAGTCTGAGGCATAGCAATAGAATTTAGTATGGATCATATAATAGTCTGAGGCATAGCAATGGAATTTAGTATGGATCATATAATAGTCTGAGGCATAGCAATGGAATTTAGTATGGATCATATAATAGTCTGAGGCATAGCAATGGAATTTAGTGTGGATCATATAATAGTCTGAGGCATAGCAATAGAATTTAGTATGGATCATATAATAGTCTGAGGCATAGCAATAGAATTTAGTATGGATCATATAATAGTCTGAGGCATAGCAATAGAATTTAGTATGGATCATATAATAGTCTGAGGTATACTATTATAGAAATGAGTATGGATCATACAATAGTCTGAGGCATAGCAATAGAATTTAGTATGGATCATATAATAGTCTGAGACATAGCAATATAATTTAGTAGTCTGAGGCATAGCAATGGAATTTAGTATGGATCATACAATAGTCTGAGGCATAGCAATGGAATTTAGTATGCATCATATAATAGTCTGAGGCATAGCAATGGAATTTAGTATGGATCATATAATAGTCTGAGGTATACTATTATAGAATGTAGTATGGATCATATAATAGTCTGAGGTATACTATTATAGAATTTAGTATGGATCATATAATAGTCTGAGGCATAGCAATGGAATTTAGTATGGATCATATAATAGTCTGAGGCATAGCAATAGAATTTAGTATGGATCATACAATAGTCTGAGGCATAGCAATAGAATTTAGTATGGATCATATTATAGTCTGAGGCATAGCAATAGAATATAGTATGGATCATATAATAGTCTGAGGCATAGCAATAGAATTTAGTATGGATCATACAATAGTCTGAGGCATAGCAATAGAATTTAGTATGGATCATATAATAGTCTGAGGCATAACAATAGAATTTAGTATGGATCATATAATAGTCTGATTCATAGCAATAGAATTTAGTATGGATCATATAATAGTCTGAGGCATAGCAATGGAATTTAGTATAGATCATATAATAGTCTGAGGCATAGCAATGGAATTTAGTATGGATCATATAATAGTCTGAGGCATAGCAATGGAATTTAGTATGAATCATATAATAGTCTGAGGCATAGCAATAGAATTTAGTATGGATCATATAATAGTCTGAGGCATAGCAATAGAATTTAGTATTTATCATATAATAGTCTGAGGCATAGCAATGGAATTTAGTATGGATCATATAATAGTCTGAGGTATACTATTATAGAATTGAGTATGGATAATATAATAGTCTGAGGCATATCAATAGAATTTAGTATGGATCATATAATAGTCTGAGGCATAGCAATGGAATTTAGTATGGATCATATAATAGTCTGAGGCATAGCAATGGAATTTAGTATGGATCATACAATAGTCTGAGGCATAGCAATAGAATTTAGTATGGATCATATAATAGTCTGAGGCATAGCAATAGAATTTAGTATGGATCATATAATAGTCTGAGGCATAGCAATAGAATTTAGTATGGATCATATAATAGTCTGAGGCATAGCAATGGAAATTAGTATGGATCATATAATAGTCTGAGGCATAGCAATGGAATTTAGTATGGATCATATAATAGTCTGAGGCATAGCAATAGAATTTAGTATGGATCATATAATAGTCTGAGGCATAGCAATAGAATTTAGTATGGATCACATAATAGTCTGAGGCATAGCAATAGAATTTAGTATAGATCATATAATAGTCTGAGGCATAGCAATAGAATTTAGTGGTCTGAGGCATAGCAATGGAATTTAGTATGGATCATATAATAGTCTGAGGCATAGCAATAGAATTTATTATGGATCATATAATAGTCTGAGGTATACTATTATAGAAATGAGTATGGATCATACAATAGTCTGAGGCATAGCAATAGAATTTAGTATGGATCATATAATAGTCTGAGACATAGCAATATAATTTAGTAGTCTGAGGCATAGCAATGGAATTTAGTATGGATCATACAATAGTCTGAGGCATAGCAATGGAATTTAGTATGCATCATATAATAGTCTGAGGCATAGCAATGGAATTTAGTATGGATCATATAATAGTCTGAGGTATACTATTATAGAATTTAGTATGGATCATATAATAGTCTGAGGTATACTATTATAGAATTTAGTATGGATCATATAATAGTCTGAGGCATAGCAATGGAATCAAGTATGGATCATATAATAGTCTGAGGCATAGCAATAGAATTTAGTATGGATCATACAATAGTCTGAGGCATAGCAATAGAATTTAGTATGGATCATATTATAGTCTGAGGCATAGCAACAGAATTGAGTATGGATCATATAATAGTCTGAGGCATAGCAATAGAATTGAGTATGGATCATATAATAGTCTGAGGCATAGCAATAGAATTTAGTATGGATCATATAATAGTCTGAGGCATAGCAATAGAATTTAGTATGGATCATACAATAGTCTGAGGCATAGCAATAGAATTGAGTATGGATCATATAATAGTCTGAGGCATAACAATAGAATTTAGTATGGATCATATAATAGTCTGATTCATAGCAATAGAATTTAGTATGGATCATATAACAGTCTGAGGCATAGCAATGGAATTTAGTATGGATCATATAATAGTCTGAGGCATAGCAATGGAATTTAGTATGGATCATATAATAGTCTGAGGCATAGCAATGGAATTTAGTATGAATCATATAATAGTCTGAGGCATAGCAATAGAATTTAGTATGGATCATATAATAGTCTGAGGCATAGCAATAGAATTTAGTATGGATCATATAATAGTCTGAGGCATAGCAATAGAATTTAGTATGGATCATATAATAGTCTGAGGCATAGCAATAGAATTTAGTATGGATCATATAATAGTCTGAGGTATACTATTATAGAATTGAGTATGGATAATATAATAGTCTGAGGCATATCAATAGAATTTAGTATGGATCATATAATAGTCTGAGGCATAGCAATGGAATTTAGTATGGATCATATAATAGTCTGAGGCATAGGAATGGAATTTAGTATGGATCATACAATAGTCTGAGGCATAGCAATAGAATTTAGTATGGATCATATAATAGTCTGAGGCATAGCAATAGAATTTAGTATGGATCATATAATAGTCTGAGGCATAGCAATGGAAATTAGTATGGATCATATAATAGTCTGAGGCATAGCAATAGAATTTAGTATGGATCATATAATAGTCTGAGGCATAGCAATGGAATTTAGTATGGATCATAAAATAGTCTGAGGCATAGCAATGGAATTTAGTATGGATCATACAATAGTCTGAGGCATAGCAATAGAATTTAGTATGGATCATATAATAGTCTGAGGCATAGCAATAGAATTTAGTATGGATCATATAATAGTCTGAGCCATAGCAATAGAATTTAGTGTGGATCATATAATAGTCTGAGGCATAGCAATAGAATTTAGTATGGATCATATACTAGTCTGAGGCATAGCAATGGAATTTAGTATGGATCATATAATAGTCTGAGGCATAGCAATAGAATTAAGTATGGATCATATAATAGTCTGAGGCATAGCAATGGAATTTAGTATGGATCATATAATAGTCTGAGGCATAGCAATGGAATTAAGTATGAATCATATAATAGTCTGAGGCATAGCAATATAATTTAGTATGGATCATATAATAGTCTGAGGCATAGCAATAGAATTTAGTATGGATCATATAATAGTCTGAGGCATAGCAATAGAATTTAGTATGGATCATATAATAGTCTGAGGCATAGCAATAGAATTTAGTATGGATCATATAATAGTCTGAGGCATAGCAATAGAATTTAGTATGGATCATATAATAGTCTGAGGCATAGCAATGGAATTTAGTATGGATCATATAATAGTCTGAGGCATAGCAATGGAATTTAGTATGGATCATATAATAGTCTGAGGCATAGCAATAGAATTTAGTATGGATCATATAATAGTCTGAGGCATAGCAATGGAATTTAGTATGGATCATATAATAGTCTGAGGCATTACAATGGAATTTAGTATGGATCATATAATAGTCTGAGGCATAGCAATGGAATTTAGTATGGATCATATAATAGTCTGAGGCATAGCAATAGAATTTAGTATGGATCATATAATAATCTGAGGCATAGCAATAGAATTTAGTATGGATCATATAATAGTCTGAGGCATAGCAATGGAATTTAGTATGGATCATATAATAGTCTGAGGCATTACAATGGAATTTAGTATGGATCATATAATAGTCTGAGGCATAGCAATGGAATTTAGTATGGATCATACAATAGTCTGAGGCATAGCAATGGAATTTAGTATGGATCATATAATAGTCTGAGGCATAGCAATGGAATTTAGTATGGATCATATAATAGTCTGAGGCATAGCAATAGAATTTAGTATGGATCATACTCATCCAGATAATAGTCTTGATGTTGATATGTGCATAGCGACCAGTTAAATGATCAACATAAGATGTCTGTTAGGATTTTTTTGCGGTTGCTATATGCATGTTAAAAATAATACACAAACACACTGACAAACACATAGGCATTTAGATTACAGTATTTAAACAAAGGAGCAGACTTATAAGTAAATTGTTCTTTGTTCATCAAAAAAAAAAGAAATTAGGGCATTTTTCCACAAAATTAGGTGCTTTTAATAAAAACTTACTGTTTCTCAATGACTGGGAAAGCATAGTAAGTCTGTGTCACTTTTGTCAAGGAAAATGTTCTTTTTGTATTCCTTTTGTGTTTACCAACTGGGAAAAAAGGTTCTTTACCTTTTGGTACCTACTGTGACAAATCAAACCTGAATGATGATAATAGATTTGAATTAGAAATGACCACTGCTAAATAATTTCCATGGAATGTGTACAAGCTCAGGTTTACTCAAACCTGCCATGAAAGGTAACATGCTTTAAACAATCACCTGTCTCCAATATTATTTCAACATCAGGAGGACCAAACTATGGAAAAGTGTACCATTATTAAAGACCCTAATGTCTTTTACAATGGCACACTTCCAAGAGAAGGCTACCATTATTAAAGAGCCTAATGTCTTTTACAATGCCACACTTCCAAGAGAAGGCTACCATTATTAAAGACCCTAATGTCTTTTACAATGCCACACTTCCAAGAGAAGGCTACCATTATTAAAGACCCTAATGTCTTTTACAATGCCACACTTCCAAGAGAAGGCTACCATTATTAAAGACCCTAATGTCTTTTACAATGCCACACTTCCAAGAGAAGGCTACCATTATTAAAGACCCTAATGTCTTTTACAATGCCACACTTCCAAGAGAAGGCTACCATTATTAAAGACCCTAATGTCTTTTACAATGCCACACTTCCAAGAGAAGGCTACCATTATTAAAGACCCTAATGTCTTTTACAATGCCACACTTCCAAGAGAAGGCTACCATTATTAAAGACCCTAATGTCTTTTACAATGCCACACTTCCAAGAGAAGGCTACCATTATTAAAGACCCTAATGTCTTTTACAATGCCACACTTCCAAGAGAAGGCTACCATTATTAAAGACCCTAATGTCTTTTACAATGCCACACTTCCAAGAGAAGGCTACCATTATTAAAGACCCTAATGTCTTTTACAATGCCACACTTCCAAGAGAAGGCTACCTTTATTAAAGACCCTAATGTCTTTTACAATGCCACACTTCCAAGAGAAGGCTACCATTATTAAAGACCCTAATGTCTTTTACAATGCCACACTTCCAAGAGAAGGCTACCATTATTAAAGACCCTAATGTCTTTTACAATGCCACACTTCCAAGAGAAGGCTACCATTATTAAAGACCCTAATGTCTTTTACAATGCCACACTTCCAAGAGAAGGCTACCATTATTAAAGACCCTAATGTCTTTTACAATGCCACACTTCCAAGAGAAGGCTACCATTATTAAAGACCCTAATGTCTTTTACAATGCCACACTTCCAAGAGAAGGCTACCATTATTAAAGACCCTAATGTCTTTTACAATGCCACACTTCCAAGAGAAGGCTACCATTATTAAAGACCCTAATGTCTTTTACAATGCCACACTTCCAAGAGAAGGCTACCATTATTAAAGACCCTAATGTCTTTTACAATGCCACACTTCCAAGAGAAGGCTACCTTTATTAAAGACCCTAATGTCTTTTACAATGCCACACTTCCAAGAGAAGGCTACCATTATTAAAGACCCTAATGTCTTTTACAATGCCACACTTCCAAGAGAAGGCTACCATTATTAAAGACCCTAATGTCTTTTACAATGCCACACTTCCAAGAGAAGGCTACCATTATTAAAGACCCTAATGTCTTTTACAATGCCACACTTCCAAGAGAAGGCTACCATTATTAAAGACCCTAATGTCTTTTACAATGCCACACTTCCAAGAGAAGGCTACCATTATTAAAGACCCTAATGTCTTTTACAATGCCACACTTCCAAGAGAAGGCTACCATTATTAAAGACCCTAATGTCTTTTACAATGCCACACTTCCAAGAGAAGGCTACCATTATTAAAGACCCTAATGTCTTTTACAATGCCACACTTCCAAGAGAAGGCTACCATTATTAAAGACCCTAATGTCTTTTACAATGCCACACTTCCAAGAGAAGGCTACTTTAAAGAGGTTTGACTGCTATAATACAATAATACTCCGGATTCTACAACCCCCCTCCCTACTCCCACCTTTGCCTATTAAAAATGTATGTTAGAATCATGTAAGTGTTGGTAATTCTACATATCTAGTTAGCACACAGAAAAAAAATACATACATATATGCATACATATACACACAAAAGTTGTTCATATTTTGCTCCTGCCACATGAAAATAAGGAAAATAAGTATAAATTTTTTCAGCAAAGTTGACCTTAAATATATATTTGCATAATTAAAGAAGCCAAGAGCATACAAACCAGTAGATGTATAAATAAGATGGTAATTAATCCATTGATAATTTGAAAGCATGTAGTCAGCTCTGAATATGTATTCAGACTACTGCATGCTGAATCACAGCATTTGTTTAGTTCTTAAGCACACTCATTCCAAAATGAATTAGCACCAGTGGTTGGTACCCTTCCAGCTTCTAAAACATATATGTTCAGGAAATCATTTTCCTCCTCTGACCACTTTATTCTTGACAGGGTAGGACCCTGCACAAAACACATAACAGCATATCATGTGTACACAGTAGTATTGATGAAAGTAGAAAAAATAAGAAATAATATAAAACACTAATTGATTTTCAAATTACTACCAAAAATCGTATCTCTTGTACACCAATCAGCAGAGTTATTACAGAATTTTGGAGTCATCCTCCAGAACCCAAACACATTTTTAATAGAAAATGCTATCAGTAATAAAGAAAATAATTCATATATATATTTTTCATCTTTCTCTTCTTATTTATGTTCTAATGTAAAAATTAACACATTTATTTTGGTCAGGTTTAAGATTAACAATAATTTATGTATAGACTGGTTTCAGAAGATGCTTATATACTTATTTCTTCATGGTAACAACAGGGTACCTGCTGCAATTGTTTCTTTATCTCCTGTACTGGGGTCTTTCCAGTTGGAGATGATGAATCTCTTCCTCTTTTGAATGCTGGAAGTCTTTGATTATGGTTGGAAATTTTTTGGTATTCTATCCATCTTTTAGTTGCCTTCAGTTGCACACACACACACACACACACACACACACACACACACACACACACAGTATATATTGTAGCAAAAGAAGTAAAATAAATTTTCATAACATTTTAATAAGATACTTCTTTATAAGCAAGTAAAGTCATGGATCCCATTTTATAACTTAGCCGTAATAATATGTATATAATATGCTAAAAAACCGGGCTCCATCAATACAACTTGGTCAACATCTGGCTGTCAAAGTGACTGGGTATTGCATTTATACATACATATATACACACATGCATGCATACATTGTAAGCTTACTGTACAAGGCAGTCCAGTATAAACTGTCTCCTCCACAGGGTAATTAGGCTAATGTATTTCATTTTCCCATTTTGCAGAAATATTATATATTGGGTGGTCAATATAATTCAACTTTATTCTTGCTTTAATTTGTAAAACATAGGATTAGCTGTGTAAATATTCACCAGCCCAACACATTGTCATTAGTGCAGACAAGTTTTCTTTTGTTTGTTGATGTCTTCAGATTTATGGTTAGCAAAAGAACTTGTATGATGTCCATCTCCCCCTCCCCCCAACCCCGTTCCTTTCATTCTGTAAAACTACTAGGGGCTACATGTTTCTTTTGACAATATACATCTTGATATTTGATTTTCTATAATTACAAATGAACTCGAACTGTTGACTCTGCAAGAAAATTTAAGTAATTAAATATTTTTTATTTTTATTTACAAACTGTATTAAGTATAAAACACAGTTCAATACCTGCATATAGCCTCTGCTACACAAGATATTATGGATATCCATAAATTGTATACAGTTGTTTATATCAAGTCAACAACATTTAGGTTATTAATGCTGATCTACATAATTTTACATTTCAGGCATAGTCACAAAACTGAAACAACATGTAAGGCTGACATGTCACAATTCCATCAAGTAATTGGCAGCTTTGGAGGAAAATGGGGGTGGGGGTATTCAGCAAGCAATCTGCAAGATATATGCTGTAAATATTATTGAATAGCTCAAAATTATTTTGACATGTTTTTCTACTTGTACAATCTAAATCCTCAACCTCATACCCCGTGGCATTCCCTTATGTTAATCACGTATTTGCCAAAATATGTACTTGATTTGTTCATGTTTATCGAAAAGTTAGTAATAATTTAAAAATCATGGACTTCTTAAGGCCTGGATCAATGTAAAACTATCGAATTGTACTGCTGCAAGTGAAACATCAATATAAAAAGACTAAGTCATGCCTAGTTAGTACAGGGTCGAGTAAAATGGTATTAACACCCCACCATAAAAATAAAATTCTGCACAAAGTTCTACCAGGGCATAGCACAGGATCTAAAGAATACTAACATAGAGAACTCATTGTAGTGCATTGTTTCTTCACACATGATACGCTTTTTAACACTCATACACCCGAATATTTCATGTTGTAAGCCAAGCTGATAAAAATGCGTGTTTACTCTCCATATATATACATTACGATCTATTAGAGACAATCCAACGGAATCATCTGGAAGATCAATTGGGACCACCTTCATAGGATCACCCACAGTAGCCAACGACATGGCAATCCTTGTTAAAAACATAGTGGTTTTGCAAATCTCACTACAAACGATCTACAACTTTTCTAGCGCTTGCCACTTTTCAATCAACCCACTGAAATGCGACATCGTCATCTTCAATGGCCCTAAAAGAAAAGCAGCACAATTCTGGAACCTGAAAAAAAAAACAACAAAAAACCCCAAACAAAAACGATAATTAAGGAAACCGATTCAACAACTTGGCCTTGGTATTTCCAGGTCAGCCGACATGAAGGCAGATATAGAGGAGAGGATGGAGAAGAGTGCTTTATTCCAGCATGGGAGTAGGCCGACATGGAAGCATGGGGTGAACCCAATTCTATCTTACAACATGTATCGCATATTCTCATGCCCATGAGCTGTCTACAGTCTAGAAGTGACAGGCTGTCCACAGAAGACCTGGGAACGCTGACAAAATCTGAACTTAAAGATTCTTCGTCAGATACAGTTTCTCCCAGAGAGATGTTCCACAGCTGCAATTTATATACTTGTAGGTGCAACCCCCATAGACACCTACATCGAAATGAAGGTCGAGTACTTTTTGGCAACTTTACTAGCCAGCTGGAATATATGGAGCTCAATATTGCGAGCAGGCAGCTGGCATTAAAAGATGAGGGTAGCAACAGCTGCTCTAGTTAAATAAGGAATACTCTATGGAAATGCTCCCTCCTGTCAGCCTTTGATTTGATCCCCCCCCCCGGGCAAACAACAATGGAAATACATTGTTAAGGAGGCAGTTAACTTATGTTGGTGCTAGACATGGGAAGAGGCTAAACCAACCAAACCGTCGCTCAGATTCATCCACATCCAAGACAACCCTTTGCTGCAGGCACACCCATTATGGACATCTGCATCAACCAAACCAAGAGCGGTAGTGGAAGCATGCATCAAAGTAAGGGTTCTAACAGGCTCGTACACATTGCACTCCAGCAGACACAAGTTCAACCAACACTCTGTCTGCTCTCTCTGTAAAGGAGAATCAGAAGATAGAAAGCACTTCATTCTCACATGCCCTTCCTACAGTGCAAACGTTTTAAACATCTCCCAAAAATAGTGGGATTCATCCAGTCTTGTAGGGCGGGTGCAGCTGATGTCCTTAGCAATGACAGCGAACTTATGTTGCAGTTTGTGATTGGATTACAGTGCTCCAACCATCAAGACCGCCTTTAACTTAAGCACTAATCAAATCCAGGAAAGTGAATGTCTCAGTAGTCACCTCATTTACAACCTGCACTGCCTGAGATCAAGACTTCTGTACCTTACAACAAAGTAAAATATTCATGCTACATTCCCATCAACAATGTACGTATTTCAAAGTTCAAAGTATGATCACATCTGCTTCCACACTGTAATCAGTCCCCGTCATGGCTAATAATATGACTAATAATATCATCATACAGGTTATACAGGTTAGAGCAGGGGTGTCAAACATACGGCCCACCAGACGCATTATTTATTATTATTATTTATTATTGTTTATATCAAATCTGGCCCGCCATAGCAAATGAGTTTGACACCCCTGGGTTAGTGAATTTTAATTCGTTCTCTACAAATTGGTTGACATGTGGGTGTGTCTGCTATGCACGAAAGCCTATACCACCGCCTTTGTAGCATCATTTTTGGTGATGTGTGCATGGTTAAGATGGTATTGGGGTTGGTGCTTACAGGTAAGGATATGGGTGCCTTAACCCGCGGATCTGGGTTCGAATCTCCTTAGAGTACGAATTAAAATTCTCTAACCTGTATGATAATAAACCGCACTGTTTGTAATTCTCTCTCTGTCTGTCTGTCCATCTGTCTCTCTCTCTCTCTCTCACACTCTCTCTCTCTCTAAATCAGTAGAATTAATCTATTATACTATGAAGTTGTTTATATTGGTTGTTAGGTTTTTCCCAGGGGATGGGGACGAAAGGCTTGCAGCTATATATACTGCACAATGGATTGTTTTACAAAAATCGGTGGTGGTGGTGAGGCAACTGCTCCCCCCCCCCCCCCCCCGGACGCCCATTAAGGAATATGTGTAGCACCACCACAATGCTATTTGATTCATGTGTGTGGGTGTGGGTCTATATATATATATATATATATATATATATATATATATATATATATATATATATATATGAGAGAGAGAGAGAGAGAGAGAGAGAGAGAGAGAGAGAGAGAGAGAGAGAGAGAGAGAATCTGGGGTGCTCCCTTACAATACCGGAGTGAGAGTTTCAATCAACGACAACAACAATATGGCGGAGACCACATGTAAACAAGAAGATCCAAAACACCAGACAGGCAATATAATTACAAATTTCCACACAAATGGTAATGAATAAAATGCTAAATACGCAAGAGATCATAGTAAGATGTAAGCATACACGTCGTGTGATTGAAATGTTAAATCGGTCGAAAGTACATCTCATACATCATCTGCAGAGAACATCATGTGCAACACCATGAATTACATTCAAAACACGTCTGCCGAAACAAGTCTACTTACTTGTGAATCAAAATTAGAGGATATAAGCGTAAACAAATACTTACAACAAATGTGGAAATTCATAATTACCTGAAATAGCACACTTTAGGGACAAAAGTGCATGCTACGATGGTGTAGTGAATGAGAAATGTCATGCTGTAAACATGCTAAAGATAACCGGTGAACTACAAATAATCCAGATGAACTGTGCCGGCATAACACTGCCCCCAACCTAGACAATGTTCGGTCTCCAAATAAGGATGGTGAATATTATATTAGATCCTATGCTTATTGATATAACTGAGTATTTGCATAATCCCTTGGTTTTTGTGAAATTCGGTAATCAAGTAGAAAGTGTCTATTTGAATGATTGCTGGGTACCAACTGTGTGCCCACAGTCATACCTGTGATTCTACCGGCGGTAGGCCAAAAATACCGTTTTAAAACCGTTTCCACACATACCGTTTAGTAGTCGAAATCTACCGGTTTTGAAAATTTAAAGGAATTTTAAAAAAAAAACACAAAAAACCCCCGTTTTTTTTACGCGTTCTGTCAACACATTAGATAAACCAGCCAGACCAGTGTACTGGGAACCAGAAATGTTCGACCTTTGATATGACCGGTGCGACGATGCGTGGTTACAATTGTCGGATTACAATTGTTAGCAATAGTCGGATTACAATTGTTAGCAATGTGTACACAAGAAGCGGCTAATTGATTACCTTATTGTTGTAATTTGGAGAGTTTAAGGCCAAATGCGGGATGTTGTTTGAGGTGTTATAAGTAATAAAAGGATCAAAGGTAATCCATGAATCTTTGATTAAAACTCGGCCGATCTGTCATGGAAGGAAGATAAAACGGAGAGACCGACCAAAAATGATCTTGGCAGAAACACTTGAGTAAATATTTGTTCACGATGGTTTAAGATGAATATTTAAGGGCAGCTTGTATATTTTTTTTTTCAATTCATGTCAAAAAGCCGAAACGTCCGCTTTCTCCCAACGCTAAGAAGCCACCAGCTAAGAAATACTACAACAAGTTTAACAACGCTTGGATACCAGAATTTAAGTGTGTGCAGGCGAGTAGCAAAGGTCCTGACTTTGCATTGTGTCTTTTTACGCTGGTGAATCAATGATTGGACATCGACATGTAGAGATGACCAGGCTGCTAAGAAAGCTTCTGGGAAAGTTTGTTTCAACCAAGGTCATCACCAGTGAACCAGATATTAATAATGTGAAGTTCAGACTTCTAGAAAATCAGCATAAAAGCACAACAATTATGTTCAAGTCCTAGATAAAATATATCCGCGAGTTAAAAATGTATTACTTAATAATTAATTTTAAAGTTGGGATAAATTATTAAAATCTTGTGTTTTTTAACTGTTTATTTCAAGTCTAAATCTAATTTGTTTAAAATTAATTACAGTGGTGAAACTTGCCAACAGATTTTTGGACTGAGTGTAGTTGTCCTATCATTGCCACATTCCAATGCTGACACAGAAAGGACATTCTCCATTCGGCGGAAAATCCAGGGTAATTCAAGGGGAAGTCTGGACCAGAAAACTAGTGACAGTGATCTTGTGAAGGAAACTAAAAATGCCTGTGGATTTTATAAAAAATCTTTGCAGTGAACTGTGAGATATACAACTCTTCCTTTTTCATTTAATTAACAATATACTGGCTCATATTAACTAACTATTATTGTAACATTTTCCATCAGATTCTGAATCTGAATCATGTTCAAAATTTGTGTTAAATTATAATATGAAGAGAATACATATTATGTGACAAAATGAACTTGTTTTGTTTTCAATCTCCTTAAAACACGTAAAATTTATGCCGATAAAAAATCTACCTTTTTAGAAGCCAATCTACTGATCAAAATTTGCAAATCTACTGGTTTGAAATCCTGGTTCTGTCACAGGTATGCACAGTAGAAAAGACTATCCACACGGTGACTGATGAATGCATTAGGATGAGTCCAAAATATTCCGAATGATGTAAACTAGCTAAACATAACACTTATCCATGAATACCATTACAGGTATGGTGGCCTATTTATCGGACAACAAAACATTGTAAAAGAAAGAAATTGTTCCATAGTCTCTATTTCGTACGGTGGTCGTGTACTATATTTTACAAAGACTATTTTTATGGCTGCTGTGTACCCACTGTTGCTAACAATATTCACACTGTGACCGCTGTCTGTCTCACAGTTTGAATTATAATAATTATGATATGGTATATAAACAATTGGCGGCCAGTCCATGAATTAGTGGTTTTCACAAGAGAAAAAATGTTGATAATTCAATTTTACTTTCACAGCCATAACATAAGGAAAGAAATATCTTCCAATGTATCAGTCACTCAAGTTGAGTGGAAATATGTTGATCGGTCTGTGAAAAGATCCAGGATCAAATCCCACTTTATGCTTTTTTTGTTGTTTTTGTTTTTAAGTGGATGCTTTGCTATATTGAATTAGGAAAGAATTATGTTGCTTAGACTTACTGTGCGAATGTATACAAAACAATGCAGAACATAAACGGTAAATAGCTGACATTATCTAAGAAATCTGCTACTTTCAAACTCTTAATACACTTTAGCAAGCCAATTCATTTGAGCATAAAATAAAAAGGAAATTTGTTTGTTCTGAGTGAATAACGGAAAAAGTTCATCAATTTGGTGACAATACTTGAGTTTTTCACCCACGAGATTCACTCGATCTTTATTCAAAAATATATGTTTCTATCGGAGGTGAAGGAGTATTGCATTTTACAAGTTTTAACAAAAGTGACTTGCAAATATGGGATTAAAGGTAATCAGTTTGCAAAAATGAGTGTATTTTGCAGATCAGGTACGTGGCAGCCGTATGAATAGCTTGCGGCTAAAACACGGTATTGGTGCTGAGAGTAGTCTCACTCACTTAAAAAATTGAAATGTTTGATAGAACATTTCAATGAAGCTCATTATATACCCTAGGGTGTCCCCTAGTCAGATCAAGTTAGATTTAGCTTGAACATGCATGCGATTTTGTTTAACCATTATTTCAATTCATTGGTATAACAACAGTTACAGACACTACACTTGGTGTATAACATGCAAGAAAAACAGCATGAAAACTTTAAAACTTTATTTTTTTTCACAGTAACATCAGTAACAGGATATCAACATTTAAAGTAAACAACATAACTGGAAGTGGTAAACAACTTAATAACAAAATCAAAACATCTATGACAAAGGTATCACTAAGAAAAAAAACCTAACCATGAAACTTTTGCATAACAAACATAAAAGTCATAGAATAATCTTATTTAGGCATTTATCTAACACCAAGAAGAATATTTAAACAAACAAAATCATTAATACTGGCCAAAAGTATTGCAAACTTCCATAAGAGTCAGAAGTACATTGTCCATAAAATTGGTTACAGACACTACAAAACTATAGCATTTCAATACAGCTGCAGAACCATACATATCTCCATAAAATTCACTTCAAAAATAATTCAACATGAACACATTGACTAGAATTATTCATTAAATGAATGTTGATTAGTTAATAAAATGATAAACCACATTGTAACAGGTATATGTCCAATACTTGTGTTAAAATTATGAACTGGTAAATAGCACTTGAAAGTTTAATACTAAATAGTGTTTGTAAGAGTAAAATATTGAAGTATAATGAATGTTCAATAAATCATAGTCACTAAAGTATTGTTCAACCCAAGGTGCTGACTCAAACACAGACCCATATGTGATTGATCTTAAGGTTACAGACACTACACATTAAACCTTGACTTTATATTGTCATTTCAAATAGAAGTGCTTATGATTTTTTTCCAGATTTGACTTGAGCTTAGACAATTCAGCTGCATTAAACTTGAAATGACCCCTTTCATTGACTATTTGTGGAGCTTTTACCCTGTACAAGATAGCATCTAGAGCCTCTTGTGAATAATCATCTTTTTCAGGCCAAACATACATGTTGCCAGACTTTCTCATGTATTTAAGTCTAACTTCGTTATGAAGAATGTCTATTACTTCTGCTAAGTATACATCTAGAGGTCCCTTCTTTGGCTTAAGTCCTACAGCAACAAATTCTCCAGGGTGGTATTTCTCTATTGGTTTCTCTGTGTTGGTTGGTGCTTTTTTGTCAACTTTGATCTTCTTTGTCACAATGTTTTGTCTTTCTGTTGACTTCCGTTTCTTATTAGGCTTTTCGCTTGTTGCTGAGTTATGATCTTTCTGGTTACTTCCTTGTTTTCTTTTCTTGTCATTATTTTCTATTGTTGATGGATTCTTGTCTTTAAGTTGTTTTCCTTTCTGACTTAAATTATCTTTATTGAGTACTAACTTTCTCATTTCCCAGGCATTAACATTTTCGCTGAAGTTGCATCTCCCGTCAACCTTCATGCATTGCTCACAATAACAGCTCAGATTTCTTATGCTCAGTTCATAATCATTGCTTCCTGACTTTACAGCATGTAATTTTCTTGTACCTTGCAGTGTTTGCACATCAGTTTCTTCTCTATTTCTCTCAACATCTTTAACAAGGATGAACTCCCTTCTCGAAACTGTTTTAGCTTCATTATCTGTATTTTCCATTTTCAGTTTCTCTGTACAGAAATGATATACATCTTCTGCACAACCTATCACCTTTCTATTGCTGATTACAGCTCTGTAGCAAGCATTCTTGACTGTCGCACCGAGACCATCGCAAACACTCTTTCCATGTTAACCGATATTGCCAGGGCTGCTTTTTCTTTCTTTTTCTGGCGATACCTTTTCATTTCTTCACGTTTTTTCCTTCTTAATTCTTGTTGAAGATTTGAATCGGAAAGTGATTGCTGTTTTTTTAGTAGTCTTGCATCTTTTCTTCTTTCTCTATCAACCCTTTTTAGCTCCTCATGTTTCGCCTTATTTTCCCTCTGTTTTTTTTCTCCAGGCTTGTACCTTTAGCCTCGTCTTCTCCCTTCTAGCTTTAATCTTCTGTTCATCTTCTTCTGGCTTATCTTTGCTTCCTAAAAGCAAACAACTTCATTCTCATTTTTGTTCCTCTATGTATACGGATGAAATTTAGACTTTACAAAACATACTTGTAATGAGTACGCAATATGCTTTCATACATAAGCAAACTGGAATAACCTGTAGATTCTTAAAGAAAAGTATCTGATTGAAAAAGAAATAGCATAAAACCTGATGATTATTCAATGTTCTAGCATTTACAATGATTGCACACTTTCCTTAATAATGTAAACAACAGTCGGGTCAATTCACATGTCTAGTAGTGTCTGTAACCATTTGACAATATCAGCAATGTATCCAATACTAAGTCTGAGCTCATTGAATTCTCATAATATTTCTGTTTGAATTTACTAGTCTAATGATATGGAATGCAAAAATACTCAGTTTCAATTGCATATTGTAAGAAATCACTGAAAATGTTGCCTGTTATCAGAAATCTAGATGAAAGAAACTATAAATATACCAAAATATTACAAATTGCAGACAGACAATATGTCAAAATTTAGCCTTACACATCAATACTGTAATAGGAAACATAATTTGGCTTCATTTTTTAAAAAAAAAACAGGGATAAAGTCATAGACAGTATAAAAAGGGGATATTGGTTACAGACACTACAATTTAAGAGTGTGGTTTACCATTCAATACAAACTTACCAGAGTTGTTCCCAGAGGTTTGCTTTTGTCGTCTTCCCATGTCTTAGGGATGTACCATGGTAAAGAACAGAAAAAGTAATTAGGCAGCTTCTTCTAGGATAAGAAATTCAGGTTACATTGTCTTGTAGTAAATTACTCAAACAGACAGTGCTGCAAGAATGATGCAATATTCAATCAAGAGAGTTATTGCATCACTTTTTTGCTCTTGGCTGCAGAGGTAAATAGATGATGCAACATTACATCACATAAGATGGAACTTTCTATTGAGAAAAACAATGTTTTAATGACAAGTAGAACAATACTTTTATCTTTCATTTTTATACCTGTTTGTGTAGTGTCTGTAACTTTTTTTATTGAGTTGCTGTTTTTTAATGGTACAATACAGCACCACCAATTTTGGCCAACTTGGACATCACATGGATACACATGAGCCTTTGTAGGATTTATACTTTTCCATAATGAAACAACAAAATTATTGCCATATAAACTTGTAAAGGTTACAGACACTACAAAATTTAGAACTGGAAAGTTTGACAAAGAACAAGCTCTCAATCGAATATCTTGGCTAGCCATGTGATTTAAATGGTTTTACTACTTATTATAATATAAAGTCGAGTTCTAGATGTCAATAAAAGTTATAATGAATGTTATTTTGTACAAAATGTTGGCATATAACAACAGATTAGTGTTTGAATTTCAGTGTTGAAACAAAACTTCTACTGACGGTATTTTGCTTATAAAATCCATAATATTTTACCGATTTCTTTAATTCAAGAAGCAATATTTGCAGGATAGAATTCCGCATAAAACCAGACCAATAAATGCATAATTTCAGTATGATATTTTGAGAATTCTCTATTTTATATTCAAGCTTTTTTCGAGTGAGACTACATAACGCTCAAAAATGGCCATTTTTAGAGCTTGTTTCCATGCATATCTCAACAATGGGTTACACTAACCTCTTGAAATTTTCAGGAAAGTAAGAGAGGTATATGCCAGGCTTACCAATCTTTAAAATTGGTTCATATCTTGTTTAATTTTTCTATTTCATGCATATAACATGAAAATTCCTTTATCAGCACCAATACCGTGTTTTAGCCGCTTGATGTAAATTATATACACGGTGGCTGTGTGAATAGTCTTTCCCAGTGAAGGTACACGGCAGTAATGTGAATAGCCTTGGCCAATCAAGTAACCTCTTTATGGATTGTTGAGAAGCTATGTAAAAGCCAATAATTGAAAATATCTACATGTAATACATAAAGATTTATGAGATAAAATTATCTTGTAAATATTGTGCAAAGATACTACTCCAGTTAAAATGAGAAACAACAACTGAGCATTTCAGAGCTAATTTTTATAGGAAAGAATTTTACTGACAGAATGTACAGTGAATGCACTTAATTAGGAATAATTTGAACCCTGACTAGTACCCATAAGATTTTCATTGAATTCAGTAAGGATGAATAATAACAAAAAATATCATGTTTTTTAAAGTATTTAGCTGACATACATATTATTTCATGCATATGATAACCATATTATAAAAATATTTTATATTACATGTTTATATTTTTCCATATCACTTTAACTTATTAAACCATTTATTATGTTTCATATAAACATGTTGAATGAATATATGAATGGCCCATTTTCATTTCGAGAATGAAAAATTAAGGTTCATCAGAAAAATAAAAGTGAAACTTCAATTCAAGATCATAAAGAGTAGGCAAGTATTTTATTGAATAATGACATGCATGACACCATATTTCATAACTCCAGCTTTCCAAAAATAAATTGCAATGCTTCGGTAACATGGAATCAGCATAGAACATTATACAGATTCAACCTTAAGCATGAACATAAGTACACACATCAGGTACTGTTATTGTTTCACATGTAAAAATAAAACTATGCAAATGAACAAAGATGTAATTTATTCTAAAACTTCAACAGTTTAATGTTTTTTTTGCTTTTTTTATTTCAAAACATTGAATCATACTGAATAAATGTACACATGCTATTCCACAAACAGAAAAGAAACATCACATCACATGTTCATTTACTTTAATTGAGCACAATTCTTTCTCATTTACTTTTAATTTTGAATATATATGAACTTTGAATACAAGAAATTTGGACTGTGGCTAGACTTGTTCATTTTTGGTAAGAAATTATTATTATAAAAAAAAAATATAATCACCTGTTTCAAATCAGATGCATGTATTATTAAATGGGGATGGAAAAGTTTGAATTAAACACAAAAAAGAAAGAAAACTAACTAGCCAACCATTAATATTAGTAAAATGGACACACTTCCACGTACTGTGATACTTGCATATCAAGGTATGAATCAAAACTTAGTGTCTTTTCATGCTTCTTTCCTTTATGATAATTACCAAATGCATCACTGAAGCACATATTTTGAAAAGAGAAATGTGAGATTATCGTAACTATTCAAGTCACAAATTGTTCACATAATTGTCTGTTATTACTCCAATGAATCACTAACATGTTTGTCTAACTATTCTTTATTCTTAAGTTATATGCACAAAATTAAATCCCAAAATGGAGAGTAATCGGTCCTCCAATAATAATGAAACCAGAAGAACAGTTGTGTTGGAAGAATATGAAGGAGAAAGTGGCATACCACAAACAGGTACTATAAATCTCATTATGCATCTGTTATAAGCAAACCTCAAACAGGTATGAAACTTCAGTATATCTTGTACTGGTACACCCCACTTACAAGTGTAAAGTAAAAGTACATACCACAAAGGTATGAATAGTAGTTAACATATGGGCAGCTTGAAGACAGCCAAAGAAATTTTGTTGTTTTGATTTTAGTGCATTTGAACCAAGTAAGTGCATTTCTCCCTACATACAGATTCATTCTGTCATGGTGAACTCTGGTTGGTTTAGATCTGGGTGTATATTGGATGCAATTGATCAGATTATTCAATTTGTGGGTTACAATATATGAACTCCACCAGTCTCTTTGCAATTTTTCGTTCAGACCTTTCTGAAATTTTGGATTATGAACCCAAGCTGGTGTACCAGTTTCATACACATTAAATTAAGTCTTATGATCATTGTACTTTTTGATGGTTTGACATGTCAGTTTAAGTTTTTCCCTATAATGTTCATGCACTCCTGCAACTCATACACATACTTATATTGTTATCTTACAGTTATATTATATTACAGTTTCCATCTTCTTTCACAGGTTGTTCAAGCACCAAATCAACAGGCAAAACAACTTCTCTTCCAAGTGTTATGGCATTGGGTGATACACCAGTAGCTTTGTGGAATAAAGAACAATACACCATAATCAACATGTGTAGGTAGTGATCCCAATTTCTTTGGTCAATGAAAGCCATCAACATATCTTTTATAGTTTGATTGGCCCACTCCACCATTCCATCAGACTGTGGTATGTTAGTCGTAATCTTGTTTTTTTTAATATGAAACAATGTGCACATCTCAGCAAACAGCAGAGTTTTAAAATTGCATCCATTATCACTGTGTAAGAAGTAGGGAACTCCAAAAAACACTATTACTCGCTGCACCAGAACATTAACAACAGTTGTGGCTTCTTGGTTTTGTATGGCAAAGGCATCTGTCCATCTGGTAAATTAATCACCAACAACTAGAATATATTTGTTCCCTTTTTGCAGTAAGAGGCAAGGGGTCCATTATCTCAACTGCAAACCTTTCTAGTTGTGCTCCTATGTAATATTGAAACAAACCTAACTACCTGGCAAATTATTTTCTTATCAAGTGCATTTACATACATCATTATGGACAGAGATAATACATAATCTCCTTTTATTGTCTACATTCCCATCATGTTGGAATGTTTGTACTTCTGCAAATAATATTAACTCTAGTAACAGTTCTTGAAAGATGAATTTTATATACAAGAAATGTAATGTAATGAATGAATTGTTCAAATATTCATCACCTGGGGAAATATTTTTGATGCCCAGTTTGTACATGATAGTATTGTAAACTGTCTTCATTTACCTTCTACTCTGAGTAGAGAAATAAGTAATTGTATCCTTTTGTCTTCAGGGTTAAGGTAATACTCATGTATTTTCATAATTTTTCTTCATCAGTGTGATGAAATTGTTCATGTTCAATGTTTAATATGCTTACAATTGATTGTGAAATGTGTGTTATTTTTGCCGTTTGAAATCGGTTTCCATTTTTACTACTGTGTGTATTGGCCATTCGGCTTTCCACGAGAGGGTGCTTATGTTCAGATTTTTCCAATTTCTTCCATATTTGGTAATATTCGTGAAAATTGTATCGTTGAATTTCCCGAGTGTGTTCTCAAAACCTATAAATAGGGGTGAGATCCGCCGTTCTGGCAGTTGTGGTTCAGCTGGGTTCCAGTGAAAGTCTAAAGACCAAACAAACAAAAATCTCTCTATCCAATCTCGACTGTGTAAATTTCTTTGAGCGTAACAACAAGGTAGACTAGTTATTACCGACACATTAAATTATTAAAAGTAGATTAGTTTCAGATAGTAAATCTTGATACTGTCTGTTTGAGTGTGTCTTCACATTCGACACACTGCCGACTATTGACTGAGAACACAGTATTATTGGTAATTTGCAGATATAAACTTTGTTGTTGAGACATGCTACCAATAGCCGATTGTAATTATTCTCATAAGTTTTTTCAACATTTATTTCCCTCTTCATATCAGATACAAGTTTCCACATAGTGATTCGACTGATAAAACTGTTACTGTGTCGTCATCAAAAAAGACGTCTGCTAGCCATTGAAAAATCAATATTCCGATTGGTATTCTCGAATCTCCTACTCAATTACATTTATCACTGTGAAAACACACATTTCCATCCATTGCGTAGTTTTTGTGTCAATTGGATGTTCAAAAATAATCGACATGACACAACAACACACTGTGTCGCTTCCAAACGACACACTGTGTCGGATCCAACACGCGACACATTATTGACATCCGGTTCCAGACTGTGTCTCTACCATATTTATCATTTAACTCTAAAGCATAAACCCAAGTCTGGTTACGAACCTTGATTTGACTCGCAAAATCCGGTACCACTTCGGTACGTTACATGAACAATTTTCAGTAACCACTAAATCATCATTCTGTGGAAGATTAGCATTGGAATTAGGATTATATTAACTAGATATTAGGTGAATCATGATTAATTTAATATTTAGGCTGATTTTCACCTGCTAATTAATACTGCTATTATTTTTGTTATTTTAACATGCTTTGATTATCACACCTCTGTTATATACACCATTCTACATATTTGCACATTTCATTTTTCGCCATTTTGAACACTCAAAGTTGTGTGGGAAACATATAAGCCTGGAAGTGCTAGTATAATCTAAGTAAGAACATTTTGTGGTGAAAGCATCATTTGTTGGCGCTTCAAAACACTGGAGAGATCTAGTAAATGAAAAAGGTTTGAGCTGTCCGTCTATTCCATTTTATTTGGCCTTGACCCCCGACATGTTACAATATAACCTAAGTAGTGCATTAGGCCACTTAATTGGTCTCTTCTGAGATGCACAAATGCATACATGCCATAACACGTGTCACGCGAAAAACACAATTTTGGACTCCCAAACCCCCCCGACACGGTCATGTTTCGAAAAACACTATTTCCAGCAATCTTAGTGAAAAAAAATTTTCCCACAAAAAAAGAAGAAAATGAACGTTCATTTCTTGACAGCCGTGATATATGCCCGTGATTGGTATGTATAAACAGCAAACAGTCCTGCTCAGAGCTCATGTAAAACTATCCTCGAGGCAGTTTATACAGCTGTTTTAGAGGCAGTTAAAAGGTAAGGCAGTTAGATATAAACAGTTACCTTTCATGGATTTACTTAATTGGCTCACAATAGCTGGGGTGATGTGTCGTATCAAATCTTTTGAGCACTGTACCATTAGGCTAATTTGCATAGGTAAAGTACACTAAGTGGAACAACCCAATTTGTCTGAAGTTAAGTACATAAAAGAGATGCTTGTTGAAAAACTAATGTTATTACACATCACTGACTGCACTGAATGGAAACGTAGAAGCTGTCGTTATTAAAGTTTGTGATCAGCAGCAACGTTTCTTTGAAGTCGGATTTTTACTCCATATATAAAATGCAAAACATTATTTCGGTAGATTGAACAACTGCACCGTTCAGTCTCTAATGCAGTGTTGCACCTCGGATCCAAAGGTCAAGGGACACTGTGTCCCTCACCCTCCAGATTCGGGGAACACAACATTTTAAAGGGACAAAGGAAAAATGTAGTACATAATGCAGTAGAAGTGCTAAAAAAAATGAGATAATCTTATTTGCTTCAACAGTTTTGCCACCTTAACTTTCTCAGATTTTCCTTGGACATTTATATTAGTGCATTAAATGTTTTATCATGTGATCAAGTAACTCATGAAAACATTAATATGTTTTGATATCTGGTTAAACTGAAATGAACTACACCATGGAATTTCCGTTCCTGATCTTGCTCTCTTTTATGTTTAGTGTTCACTCATTATCTACTAGCATTTATTATAATAAATACCAATGTTTTCTTAATTACTTTTCTTTTAAAAGTATATAATCATTTCTCAAATGACAAATTGTGTATTTGCATAAATTAGAACCTTTTTTCATTAATTCAGCCTGATAATAAATTAAATCTTCACTGCCGTAGGTGTGACTTGAACCTCGAAAATATGATACAATAGCGGCGGTCAAAGACTTTAGCAACTCGGCCAACTACCACAAACCTTGAATGTTTTCACTGCTAAATTCATTGTTTTGAAATGGATATTCATTGCCATCTTACAGGTTTTATCACTTTTAGCGACTTTGGCCATTGCTAGCGCCAACATAGATGTGGATGCACATCCACGAAGGAAAAGTGTAGGCATATGTGTGAACACAAATGACACTTGCATTACCTTCAAACCAACTACTAACTATTGAAAGCAGCAAAGACTGCATGTAATTAAAACTACATTCTACTGTCCAATAGATTTTAAAGACAGTAACTTGGTGTATATTTGTATTTAATGTCTGTGAGGCTGTGATCATGTACGTATGTGTGTGGTGATGTTATTTGTCAATGCTAAGTCTACCATTTTTTTGTTTGTAAGTATATTAAATGCTTCAGAGAAAACAGATGATATTTTCTTTTATTCAGATTTGAATTTCCAGTCATTTGCTATACGCTGATTTGAAAAGATGGCTTTTTCTCATTTGGATGACATTGCTTTTGGGGGGTCACGCGCACTAACCCCCATTGGGACCTCAACACACACTTTTTGAGTCTCAAAAAAAAAACCAACACTGTCTGAGAATATGTCAAACATGCAAATGACACAGTTTGTGACCCAGTGTTTAACATCCCTCCTTAAGCCTTACTAGAAAAATCTAGAACTTTCTTTTTCAAAGGTTTTCCTAATACCTAGATGTCCAGCAGGGGGGACATCATGCAGTTGTGTCAAAACAAAGTCATGTAGGATCTATGTCAGGGGTCAGCAACCTATGGCTCGTGAGCCAAATGTGGCTCAGTATGGAGAAAAATATAATGCTCTTTTGTCATCCCTAAAATACACTACATATTTTAATTAAAATTAAATTCATTAAAAAATGTTTGCCGACCCCTGATCTATGGCATCACTATGAGCCAGGCTATGCAGTTTACAACTGTGCCATTCCACTTATAATACAGCTTATAATTTTTCATTTCTAAAGACTCCCTCTTGGACCAATATAACTTCAACTCAACACTCTCTCTGGCCACCTCAGACCAGTCCGGATGAGAGTTATTTTCTTTTCACTCATAATCTTTTAACGATTGTATCTTTTCTTTGGGGATCTCTTAGGGAAACTTGACTGTAACACCACTCTTCTGGAGGTACCTTCCTTTCAGGTATCAGTAGATTAGAATCATCAGGTTGTCTCTAGTCACACCTTCTTTGAATGTGATCTAGTAATCACAGAAATAAATTCCATACAGGGGCCACTTTCTACTGATACACTTTTTGCATCAAGTAGTAAAAGGCTAGAAGGTTCACTATGCAGTTTTTAACCTCTACTACAAGGGAAAGAACTGTTTCCTAAGCCAGTACGACACACATTTCCATATGCATGAAGTGATTTTAACAACTGAACTGATTTATTTATATATTTTCTTGCAGCCTGAAGGCAATAACTACAGTTATTACCAAGACATGGTTGCGTAAAGAGTGCATCAGCATTGGAGTGGATTCTCCTTGCTCAATGTTTCATTTTAAAATTGTGGTAGGAAGAGTATCAAACCGTTGAGCTATCTGTCCTTTAAGATTTTTAAAATGTAAAGGCCCATGCAGTGCTCTCATTAAAAAATACCTGCCATATAAGTAATGATGAAAGTGCTAGATCGATAACACGACTGCTAAAAGTTCCCTTCAAGTGACACAGTATATTCGTTATGCTTTTGATAATGCTTTACTGTAAGAGCAGACAACACGCTGTACACTGTCGTGAACTTGAGAAAGAACCATTCCCATTCCCTCATTACTAACATCTGTGTCGAGGATAAACAAATCCTCAGATGTGGGATGTGTAAGTGACGGTTCTCCAGAATGCCAAAATCTGCATACTTTTAATTTTGGACGCATAACAATTGCAATGGCTGAGTCCTAGGTATGCAAGTGTTTTTTTTGTCCGTGAACTTCTCTTTTATTCGATCCATTTCTACAAAGTGAATATCAATCATGTAGTGTGTGGTCTATCAAACAAAGTTCAAGCGATTTGTTATGTATGATGTTTATATAATATTATAGATATTTTAGGAAATTATAAATGTTTCTTGACTTTAATATTTGCTTAAATCTTAATGTTGTTTATCAGAAAAAAACATGTTTAACTAGTGTCCTTGAATTAGGTTGTTTACTTCAGATTTGAGCTAAAGGATAGTTTTGATAAACAAAATGTTTACTGAATTTGAGGTCAAGGTTGATTTTGTTTACAGATAAAACTGGAAAATCCTTAGAGTTATGTGTAAAAGTCATGTCCATACAAGTAAAATTCCATTAAAATGACACATATTCTAGAACATTCTGTCATGTGACCAATCTTTATATATACCATGTTTAGTGGACAGTTTTTCAGTTTCGACATTACTATCAGTCTTGTAAAGAGCTATTACAGTTGTGGAAATTCATTCCAAATTCTAAGAGAGGAATTATTTAAAATATTCATTGGATTATAACAGTGCTCATAAACTTTTGGATTTTGGATTTTTAATTGATGATTTTGGAATTTATGTGAACTTATTCAGAGATATTTTGGAGTACTTCATTTTGACATCAGCACATTAAAGACTACTAGTACATCAGGACTTTAAAGACTACTAGTACATCAGGACTTTAAAGACCTTTGGCATATCACAACATTCAAGGATACCCGTGCATTCGGAACATTCTATATTAGGACTTGTGATTAGAACACTAATTCTTATTGGATTATTTGGATTTTAACACACATTACTGTAAATGTCTTTTTGATTTTTCATTTTAATTATCTAGAAATAAATTGCTTGTTGATTTTTACTTGATTTGTTGGTTTCACTTTCTTTCTGTTACATTTTTTTTGTGACCATAGAGTCGTAACAGATTGTAGTGGGATTAGGTGAAGCCACATAGGCCAGTTCTTAGCATATGAGTTGATTAGGACACCTGTGAATCGATTGTAGATGGCTTATTATTTTTTTTATCAAACTACTAATTACATGTGTGTGCTCTAACACCTCACTTTGATAAGCACCACTCAGCACACTTTAAATACATCATATTTTAAATCCTTCTGCTATGTTTGGAACACTTGCATTTCATCATATACCATATTTAAAAAAATAGTACCAAGATTATATGATTTATTTGGTTTGTCATAGGAATACAAGCTTCTATGTTAATTGTCATTAGTTGTCAGTCTGGTTCCATGCTTCGTATGCATTCTGCTTCGCACTCTGCTATACGAATAGCTGAGTGCGAAGTAAGGAGCATATGAAGCTTGGAACCAGACAATCATCATCTGGAACAGAAGAGGTCAATAGTGAGATCTTTACTTCACCGAGCTAACTCCCTAGTCAATGATGAGACAGATCGGACTAAAGAAGTAGAACACGTAAAAACTGCACTACGAGCAAATGGCTACCCAGAGTGGATTTTCAAACTACCAAATAAGAAGAAGAGAACATCTGACAAACAAAAACAATAGTGGTCCAAATAGAATTAACATCGGTATGCCTTACATCTACGGTACGTCAGAAGCCCTAGCCAGAATATTCAACAACATGGAGTTAATATATACCATAAACCATACAATTCTTTAGGACAACAATTCACACACATGAAGGACAAAACAGAAAATTTGAATAAATGTGGTGTGGTTTATCATATCAAATGTAGTGATTGTGAGAAAGACTATATTGGTGAAATAGGCAGAGTGTTAGAAACAAGGATTAAAGAACACATCAGTTGAGAGTCATCTGCAATATATGAACACTGCAGCAATATGGGACATTCCATCATTCCCAATCAGACCAAGGTCATCACAGCTCAAGACAACCTATGGAAAAGGAAAGTGAAGGAGGCAATCAAAATACGAAAGCGGAGGCCAACACTAAACAGGGACGAGGGGCTTGAACTACCACCTATCTACTCCAGCCTCCTCATATCACGTGACCATTACAAGTCACGTGATCAACAGTAGTTGCTGATGAAGGCAGTGTGATATTGCCGAAAATTTTGAACTCAAACACATTTATGCTCTGAGTAAGGGAAATTCATAGTAATCATGAATTATCCAGAGCAAGTAAGCAACCTTTTCAGTTGTGTCACATGCATACTTTTGCGATGTCAACTTTAAATAATTTCTTTAGTGTCAACTGCAAGGCTGCGGATAAGCCTGTTTTAGCTGAAGTGTTGCTGGTTATACCTGTAACATCAGTGGCTTGTGAGCAAGGTTTCTCATCACATAATCATATCAAGACAAAGAGCCATGGACGTTTAGAACAGGAAACAATAACAAAATTGATGAAGGTAATGGAGGTGGGTTAAAACACTTGAGGATTTTTATCCAAAACCTGCAGTGGAGAAGTTTTAAAGTTTGCCTCGGAAAAAATTGAATGTAATATGCTGTGTTACTTGAAGGTGAAATGAAAGAAGGTGAATAGAATATGGTCAATTGTTTCTTCTTCCAATGACTTGGCAAATGTAATGATTTGAAATGGAATGAAGCTAATGAATTAACTTAATATAGAAAAGAAACTGTAAGCTCTTCCTTGATTCCTTCTAGCTGCACATAAAATTAAAGAATGGTAGAGTTAAGCCATTAAGATTGTTATAAAATCACAAACAATCACAATTATCACTGTTCTCAGTTGCCTTAGTTTTTTATTCTTTTATTATAATACTAAATATTTCACAATAAATGAGCATTAGCATGCTGATGACTTTTTATATTGGTGACATGACAATACACGCATAATGTTCTGAATTATTGTAAGGAAAAAATATATATCATAATGCTTTAACCCATCAAATGCTTTTTGTTAAGTTTTGAACCAATCAGATTTTATTCCTGCTTCTGTGAGCTTGAGAAGGGGCCTTGAAATATCAGCAAAATTTTAATAAATATCCTAAAATAGGAGCATAAGCCCAGAAAATGTCTGACATGCTTTATATTCTTCAGTGAAGGCCAGATCATTACAGCCTCTACTTTAGACTGATCTGTTCCAATACCAACACTCACCATCTGACCCAAATAAGTGAGCAGTTTGATATTTTTGAGAGCTTAACTTCAAATGAGCCTGTTGAAGGCACTTGAGGATTTAACTTAAAATTTTCTATGTGCTCAGTAAAGATTTTTGAACAAGGACAATTACAATTATATCATCCAAATAAATTCAGCTTACTTTCCAGAAGAAGCCCCTATGGACCCTTTCCATCGGTCACTCAGATGTGGCCCGTGCATTGCATAAACCCAAAACCCATCACTGTAAACTGACACAAGATACTACCAGGTACTGACAATATGCTGTTTTAGACTATTCCTCGTCTGCAGCTTTCACTTGTCAGTATTCAGTTTTCAGGTCGGGAGTTGAAAATAGCTTAGCACCTGACAAGGCATCCAAAGTATCATCTGTACTAGGAAGGGGATGGGAATCTTTAATGGTCACATCATTTAGCTTTTGATAGTCCACACAAAAGTGTGGAGACCCATCTTTCTTCCTCACCAACACAGCTGGTGAAGACCGAGGGCTACTAGACGGTTCAGTGACTCCTGTACTAGCCATATCTTTGATTTCATCCTCTGCCTCTTTCATCTTCGCAAGTGGAATGCGACAAGGTGACTGACATATGGATGCAGCATCCCCTATATTGATTCTATGCTAAACTAAATTTGTAACTCCTAAGTCTTTGTAATCTTTTGAAAATACATCTTGATATTTAATCAAGACCATACACAACTGTTTCTTTTCATCTTCTTTCATCTCTTTAGATCTGGCTTCAAAAATGTTGTGCAGATGTGAAGGTAAAACATAAGAAGTAGTGACATTCTGAATATTTATGCTCTCATCAAATTTATTTTCCTCAAAAACATAGTCCATTCACTTGCTTTTAGCTGTAATTGTATTTTTATATACTTTGCTGGTTTGACTGGAAGCATTCAAATGTGAAGTGGAGTCATGTCTCTCTGAGTCTTTACCAGGATATGAACTAACATCAGACCTGTTATTTCAACAAAATGGGTCATGGCTTCAACAAGACCAGTTTGAAAATTAACCACAGGGTCAATAAACTTCACAAGCACAAAGATTTCAGTGTCAGGGGGAATTTATTTACATCTTGAGCAACTTCTATCCTACAGATGGTAAGTTTGACATCTTTTGTAAAATGATAGCATGGTATTTTATCTTATTTAACAAGCAAACAACCCTCTCTTAACAATACATCACATCCTAAATAGAATAAGAAATCCATGCTAAGTATCCAATTTTGTATATCAGCCACTAAGACATCATGCATGAAAACATGTTTTCCTAATTTTATTTTTACATTCATTCTTTCAGTAAATGGTTATACTTCACCAGTTTTCTGTGACCAAATTCAAATATACAGTTTTGGGAATGTAATGTGATAAACAGGATGCGGAATGGTGTGTCCCACTTGATTCAGAATAAAGTGAACATAGATATTGTACCCAGTGCAAAGATTGTAATATTGAGAGATACAAGTACAGATAGAATAAATGAACAACCTTTGTATTTTTGTTTCCTTCTAGCCAAATACTACATCTATATATGTAAACTGAAAGAGAATGTGTCTAAATTAGATGGTTTTAAAATATTTCTTAAAGATCACTATGCTGTGGAAAAATATATTGTGCAATCAAATCTGAAAAGAAAGAAACATTTATTTTGATTTGGGAACAGTGGGAGCCATTATTCCACCAGTAACTAAGAAAAATGTATTATAATTCAAATGCACATTTTATAGCATGATGTACATTATAGTGTATAATGTGTTTGTAATATATAATGTCACTTCATGCCTGATCAAGTGATATGATTTGAAAACTCTACATCTCAGTCGCTCTCTCTTTCTATTTTCTTTCTTTTATCTAACAGTGACAATAAATTATTTTCTAGAACTATATATTTGACAAATACCTATGACATGTATGTATCATCTATCTTGATATCAATATAAAAAAACAAAAAAAAATTCAAATATACAGGTTGAATTTCAGTAAGGCTATAGTGAAGAAATTGATCAACAATATCCGTTTTCAACACTGTCAGATTGGCACTAGTATCCACTAACATGGTTACTGATTGAACTTGAGTTGCAACAAACAGTCCCACATCACCATTCTTTGATGATCTAATGGTAATAGCATTGTTCATGAATTCCCCTGTTGAACATTAGCCCCTGTGTTTGACTGGTTCATGTTTCCCCGGGCAGACATCACCTGAGTAATCAGCTTAAGTTTTATCACATATATTTTAATTGGTGTTGTGCTTATATGAATTGGCCTTCCAGTTATTGTAACCTTTGTTATTCTTTCTTTTTGATTTAGTTTGATTGTGTCTGTTCTTGCTGTTATTTTGATTGTTCTCCCAAGTCTGATGTTTGTCATTTGATTTTCAGGCTCAGATGTAGAAGAGCTGGTTGGATTTGACTCAGTGACACCCTTAAGGTGGGTAGTCATGGACGTAATCTTATGACACAGATTCATCTACTATGGTTTGCAGAGCATTACCAGCTGCGTGGTTTTCTGCCTTATTTGAGGTTAACAAACCACTTTCAGAACCTACAAAATCAAGAGAGTGGACATGTTGTGCTTGTTGATGGTCTGACAACTGATAAGCTTCCAATTGGGTAACGACGATTTTAGAATTAGCAATATCCCTAGCACATGCCTTACTTATGAATCCTGAGACACTTGTCAGATTCAGGAAGTGCACCTGTCAAATGGTTCCATGCTAAAGTGAAAATAACTGCTGGAGGAGCTCCAGGATAAGCTTGACGAGTCAACTGTTTGATAGACTGTGCCAATTCTGAAATGGACTCATCATTTTGCTTTAAGCAAGTTTGCAGTTTAGCTTTAAAACTCTCTGCCCTGTTCATAGAACCATATCTTCAGTCAAGTGTGCTAAAAAGATTGTTGCAGTCTTATCTTTGAACAGAAGTCAATTCATGTAGTAATGCACGTGCACCTCCAGAGAGGCTGCTTGCCAAATACACGGCCATTAAGTTGTAATTCCAACCATTCAGCTCTGATAAAATCTCAAACTCAGATAGGTACTATTCTAAGTCCTAATACTTGCACCTCTAGACTGAGTCATATGACTAGAATTTGTATATGATTCATTCGGAGTGAAATTGTCAGTATTTGTCATTCAAGAAAAAGCAGCTCTGATACAACTGGAGCTCATCTGCTGCTGCCTCAAATTAACGATGAACTCAGAATATTGGTTGTAGTCACTTCTGCCAGTCTTGTCACTGTTGAAACCTACACTGTGAATTGAGATCTCCTTGTCCATGCAAGACAAAGACCAGTTGCACCAAACGTTCTTGTGTTGAATGTAATTTCTCCTCCATCTTTTGCCATATCAAGGCAAACTGATTTTCAGTCTTTGACTCAATACTAAGCAGTCTTGCTTGAACTGTATGAGTTACATAGGTACATTGAAAGTTACAATTCTCACCTCTTCAGCATCTTGCTTATCAGATACGTGTCTTTCAGAAGTGTTCATTGAGCTTTCCTCTTCAAGGAAATCATTATAATGGTTCTTAAATCTAACCTCTGAATCATGCATCCTGGCTGAAATATGCACCCATATAACATTTTTAGGTGTACAACTGACAACAAGAATTAAAACTTAATATATAACTGAGTAGTTTCAATTCCACAAGAAGAATAACAGTATCAGGGAAATAACTCCCACAATATATATATATATATATATATATATATATATATATATATATATATATATATATATATATATATATCGCAAAAGGTATATAACTCTGTGTAACTTTCACTAAAATTTATTTTTAGTTCAAATGAGAGATAACTCAATCTTACAAAAACAAGTTATTCATAGGATCATTATGCTGCCACCATATTTTGTTGTGTTGTCCCACATGCATGGGCAACAGATTCAGTAAGGGTCCCTCTTGTCACCAGCTTTTGGTTTACTTGAGATTATACTATCTTATTCTAAGGGTGCAATTAATGAGCAGAGGCATTAAATAAAGGTAACAGTATTTAAGAACAAAACAGGCGAATAATACAAATAAAGTCACTTAGATGAATTGTTTTAAAACGGTAGTGTGCTGAAGTATGGATTATAGTACTGTAGTGAAATAGTTGATGATGAGCAAAAGCATTGTTTTTACAAGCTGCATCAGTTATTAGCACAAGGTTTTGGTCATAAATGTTGGTAGCACAAAGCTGTGATTAATAGCAAGGAGGAACGAATGACATACATATGCAGTTCTAACTGAAAAATACTACTGAATATATCATACAAATGTACATAGCTGAAGCATGCAAGTGCATGAAGATGCAGTGTGTATCAAGCAACTGATTAGCAATAAAAATGATAATGTTCATGTGTTTCTTATTATTTTTTATATACAGGGTTATATGCATTGAATCGTGCAAGCTATGGGTGTTCAGTGCATGTATTCATGCACTATTCATCTATAAGAGTTATAAAAAAGGGGAGGGGGAGAGTAAAGAATTGAAACTAGTTTGGGCTTTAGCGATTTTTGGATGCTGGTGCACCATAGCAGCTTTTGTGTTAAGGTTCTGGTTCACAAGGTCCATTTTTGGACACAAGGGTGCAGCAAGAATATCTTGAGACACTGGTTAGATGCTTTACCCTTTTTGGGTGTAACAGTTTGCTCACAAGCAGAATACAGCATTCTGTTATATGAATTTCACAGAAACTGTGTGAATTATTTAAAAAAAATTAGGCGTAAACATAATTTGAGTGAATTTAGAATGGTAGATTATAGGTGCATTGAATATTAATTGAGCTGTTAGATGAACATCAAAATTATTAAGATTTTATTGAAATTCTCCAAAACAAAAGATGTCAAAAACAAGTTTCTTTAAATAAAAATCACAAAATAGCTATTCTGCTTGTGTTATTTAATGCAATGAAGTTCATTAGACTATTACACAATTTACCATGGCCATATCTGACTTTAAAGTTGACTGAGACATTTTAGAACAACGAAATAGCAAAATTGAACGACGTGCCTTGATAACAATGAGAGAGTGACAAAGGTCGTGAATGCTGACCTCCTTTTATGCTATTGCAATTAACGAATCAGAATTTAGTGATCACGGGCAATAATGAATTAATGACCAATAAAAATTAAGCACTAAACATCTTATGACGAGAATGATATTGGCATGTAAAAATGAGGACCCAAAGACGAGACACCCTACGGTCAGACCAGCATTAGTTTTCCTATATACAACCACAGTAAAATGCATCTCAAAATAAAGAAGAATTCTTTGCAAATTATTCCATGGTAAATATCAGTTCCTGTCATGAACATTTCAGAATGAAAGGCACAGCCAAACAAAACCTCTAAATTTAGCAATGAACTACTTAGCTGGGTACTGACCTGGAAGCATTTTATTCTGTTCTGACCTGTCATGAGGCATGAAATACATCCAGTTACACTGATACCATACCATAATAATACATTACCAATGAGAAATAGCAGAAAATTTTCAATAAAGTCAGTCCATAAATTCTTCAGATACAGATCAAAATTTCTTCTTACCTAATGTTAAAAAATAGCTGTTTCAATGTCAGCTACATACATGAGAGTACAGTATTTCAAATTGCAACAGAAAGAAAAGATTTTGATCCAAATAATAAAGTTATATATTGACAATCTAGTTGCTAAGCCTTTTGACAATTAAAAAAAGGCAGTAATTTTAATTTTTAATTAAATTTTAACTGAAAATGTGAAATTTAAATGTATATTCTGAAATTCTTTAAAAATGTAATTTTCCCAAAACTGTACAAGAAGAAACTAACTTCAGTCACCTACACAACTGCTAGCATATATCTCCCACAGACTGTGCAGGCTTTGTACTACAGCTGAACATTTGCAGCCAGTGAGGTATAAATTAGAAACTGGAATCTTGCCCCCCCCCCCCCCAACTCAGGACTCCTCATGATTGATGATTCTTGATCTCATTGATCTGTATCAATGATAATTGAATTTAGAGAGATCAAGAGTTTCTAAATTTAAATATATACACTAATGGTGAGGAATAAAATGCTAAATATACAGGAGATCATAGTAAGATGTAAGTAGACAAGCTGTGTGATAAAAATGTTCAGTTGGTCAAAAATACATCTTGTACAGCATCTGCAGATAACACATTGTAGCAACAATAAACAACGTGCACAACAAAGAATGAACATTCAAAACACCTCTGCTGAAACAAGTCTACTTGCTTTGAATCAAAATTGGGGCATTTAAGCAGAAAAAATGCTTACAGCAAATGCAGACATTCATAATTATCTGAAATAACACTCTATGGACAAAAATGCATGTTACAAAAGTGTAGTGAATGAGAAATGCCATGCTGTGAACATGCTGAAGATAACAGTGAACTACAAATAATCCAGATGAACTGGCCCAGCATAACAGTATTAATGAGATGAGCTGGGTTTTGATTGGCTGACTTTACTATATTATCTCATCAGGGCAATGATTGCTTTACCAATTGTTACATCATTTTGCTATCGGGCCAACATCGACCAGATGAGTGATCTTAGGCTCACCTGAGGCTCTTGTTACCGTCTTCCTTTGTGCCATGTTAAATTTGCAATGTTTGGCAACTTAAACACAGACTGAAGATGGGAACATCTAGCCCTGAGTTATAATTTTTAGCTGTGCGATCTATTTTTATTTTTATTCTCACTATTTTTTATGCAGAATAGGGTAGGTAAATAAAAATTGCAGAGACATTTCTAACAGACCACTGCTTGGCAACCGCTGTGATAATAACTGGAAACTATACTCATGTGCATAAGTTGGGTCTGAAATACATTTCAAACTGTGGCTACACTCACGTCTAGGTTGTGTCTGTAATTTTGCAAGAGATTGATTGTTAATAGCTGTTTGTTGGTTACTGATCTTCTATCCTCTTACATGTGTGCCTGTTGGTAACTTTCACATGCGTGTGTGCACGTGTGATATGAGAACAAAATCATGGGGGTATAGAAGGCTTTGACCTAAACATATAAAAATAATTCCAAAAAAGGCAAAAGCCCACTCTCATACTACTCCATCATTCAAGTGTGTTAACAGGACTGTTGTAGTCTCATCTTTGAACAGAGGTCAATTCATTTAGTAATGCATGTGCACCCCAGTGAGACTGCTTGCCAAATAGAGCAAGTTGTAATCCCAACTATTCAGCTCTGATAAAATCTCATACTGAGATAGGTACTTATGTAAGTCTTCTATTCTATCACACAACTGTTGTTTCATCATACAATATCCATTATTTGTATGACCGTTATTGCGTAGAGTGGGATAGGGCTAGATCATGAGCATTCACTGCATTACCTCTTGAAACCTGACTATGCAGTACAGATTGAGCACATTGACTCTGCACTTGCTGTGACAAAGGTTGCTGATTATAATGATCTGAATCATTCTGAGGCACATAGCCAAAGTTTGAAATACTAACACCTCTACACTCAGTCATTTATATATGATTCATTCAGAGCCAAGTTGTCAGTATTCTGATTGAACAAGGGGCAGCTCCGATGCAAATAGTGCTCATCTGTTGCCACCTCAAATCAGTGATGAACTCAGAACATTGGTTTTGGTCACCTCTGCCAATATTGTCACTGTTAAAACCCACACTGTGAATTGGCAACTTCAGATCTGAAATCTCCTTGTCCACGCGAGACAAAGACATTTCTGTAAATTGCACCAAATTGTCTTGTGTTGGATGTAATTTCTCCTCCATTTTTTTCATATCAAGGCAAGCTGATTTTCAGTATTGGACTCAATAATAATCAGTCTTGCTTGAACTGCATGAGTTACAGAGGTATTGAAAGTTACAATCACCACCTCTTCAGCATCTTGTCTATCAGATTAGTTTTTTTCAGAAGTGTTCAATGACCTTTCCTCCACAAGGAAATCATCATAATGGTTTTAAAATCAAGCTTCAGAATCAACCATCCTGGCTGAAATACACACATATATAAAATTTTCAGGTGTACCACTGGCAACAAGATTTAAAACTCAATATATGACTGAGTATCAACTCAAAAATAAGGTATAATAATATATCTCGCAAAAGGGATATAACTCGGGTCAGTGGCTTTTGCCAAATTTATTTTTAGCTCAAAAGGGAGACAACTCAGTCCCACCAAGACAAGTTATTCATGGGATTCCACCACTACCAGCATGGGCAACAGATTCAGTAAGGGTTCTTCTTGTCAAAAGCTATTCTAAGGGTGCAATTAATGAGCAGAGGCATTAAATAAAGGTAACAATTTAATAACGAAACAGGTGAACCATACAAATGAAGTCACTTACATGAAGTGTTTTAAAATGGTAGTGCAATAAGATTACAGTATGGTAATGAAGATGATTATGAGCAAAAAGTATTATTAGTACAAGCTGCATCAGTTAGTAGCACAAGGGTTTGGTCATAAAGGTTGGTAACACAAAGCTGTGACTTATAGAAAGCAGCAACGAATTACATGCATATGCTGTTCTAACTGAAAAGTTCTAGTAAAACGTTAACCCTTTTGCAGCGGGATACGACTCCAGTCGTACTTTACCTTTGCCAGCGGGATACGACTTCGGTCGTATGTTCACTATATTCCGTTACCAACTTAGCAGAAAAGTATTTTTAACTGTTTAATACGTCATCAATTTTACGTGTACTCTTTTGAAAAGAAGGAAATAAAGGTAAACGGTACACATAACATTACCAGATTGTGTTTAAAAGACGTCAAAACTGGCAAAAATTCGATTTCAAAATCGAGTTTTAACGTGCGGAGATAAAAAATGGCAGTCATATTCTGAAGAGGAAAGTGAAGACAGTTATGTGCTTGCTGAATTAGTTGAAAATAAAGACCATTTTGTGTGGAAAATTGACATTCTAGGCAGTGGGGATCGCCATCTTTACTTCTTCAAAATGAACGGAGCTGATGATAACTGGTTATTTGAAATTTGATTTCAAACACTACTTTTAATGTGTGCAGATCAACATGGCGGACAGCGCTGAAACAGCAAGTTACGGCAGTGATGTGGATGCCGATTTTGATGAAAATATAGATCATTTTGTGGGGAAAATTTATGTTTTAGGCAGTGCAGATCGTGAGCTTGACTTTGAAGAAATGAACGGAGATGATGACAACTGGTTCGTAGAAAATTTGATTTCAAAACTGAACTTTAACGCGTGTAATTCAAAATGGCGGGCAGTACTGAAGCGATTGTGATGTTGATACCGATTTTGATGAAAATATAGACAATTTTGTGGGGTAAATTTATATTTTAGGCAGTGGATATCGTGGGATCGTGATCTTGGTTGCATCAAATGAACTAAGCAGATGAAAAATAGTTAATTGGTATTTTTGACTCTGATATTGACGATGATGAAGACGTGGATGCTTTTCAAGCTACTGGATATTTTGAGAACTTCACTTCTCATAAAGTTCACACATATACTGATATTGGGTGTGTGCATAATATTATGAAATTTTACTGCATCCCTGGAATTGGACCAAAATACACCCAACAGAACTCTGATATTATTACATTAAAATTTATTGTGGAATGCAAACACTGAAGAACCAATTGAAAGCTTTGTCGACTTACCAATAAGGATTATTCTGTTTGCTCTCCAATTCTCATGCGAGTAAATTTAATATAATTGTAATAACTTTTGATATTCTTGATGGATTTTTATTATTTTGTCACCTTAAATGGCATAAAATTCCCCTCATTTCCTACATTTACATATAGGAGGTAAAATTAATATCGCAGATAGGAAAATTCCATTGAAAGTAAGTTATTAAAAAAAACGTAAAGCATGCTTTTTGCTTACATAACTTTACTTTCAACTGAAGTTTTACGTCTGAAAATTTTCAGTCAAAAAATATATGACCTTAAGGAAAATGTTATCCTTTTTAAAATGGTATACACCATTGAATAATAATTTCAAAACATTGTCCTGTAAAGCCAGATTGACCAACGTCACTGCATTCTCTCATGCTGCTACACCACTGACTGAAAAAATTTCCATTTCTACACAACTGCCTGTCTGATTGGGCTTCATTATGAAAAGGGTTAATAGAAATGTAACAGAGCTAAAGCATGCAAGTGTACGGGGATGCAGTGTGTATCAAGTAACTAACTTGCAATAAAGATTAAAATATTCATGTGTATCTTATTATTTCTTATATGCTGGGTTAATATGTCTAGTATTAAGTCATGCAAGCTATGGGTGTTCAGTGCATGTATTTATTCAATAATTATCTATTTTCCCATATATTACATACATGCATTTTTCCAAGCTGAACTCGGACTAGCATTCCGATTACACTAGGATTCCTGAAGTTGACAGTGCCATTATAGACCATTACACATACTAAGACTTGTCAGTTGTTGCCCAGCATATGCATGCTTAACAGCTGTTGAAAACCTACTGGGGTCATGGTTCCATTTATGCATCAATTAAAACATAGTTTGTGACCACATTTCACACTTACTTTATATGTGCTCTTCCACGCTGCTTTTACAACTACAATAAAATGCATCTCAAAATAAAGAATAACTCTTTCCCAATTATTCCATGGAAAAATACTGTTTCTGTCATGAACATTGCAGAATGAAAATAATAGCTAAACAAAACCTCAAAATTTACATATGAACTATGTAGCTGGGTACCAACCTGGAAGCATTTTTATCCTGATCTGACCCGTCATAGGCATTCTGTTTCTGTCATGAACATTTCAGAATGAAAATCACAGCTAAACAAAACCTCAAAATTTACATATGAACTATGTGGCTGGGTACCAACCTGGAAACATTTTTATCCTGATCTGACCTGTCATAGGCATTCTGTTTATGTCATGAACATTTCAGAATGAAAATCACAGCTAAACAAAACCTCAAAATTTACATATGAACTCTGTGGCTGGGTACCAGCTTGGAAGCATTTTTATCCTGATCTGACCTGTCATAGGTATGACATGCATCCATTTACACTGATACCATACCATAACAATACATTACCAGTGAGAAATAACGGGAAAGTATTAATCAAGTCAGTAAATAAATTCTTCAGTTACAGACCAAATTTTCTTCTTACCCACCCACACCAAATTTGGCTAACCTTTTGCACATAAGATTCTCATGTGAGATCTAACTCATGTTAGTCTCATGTGCATTTTAACATGCAAATTAGGTAGAACTCACATGAGCAATAGAATCTAACAAAATCTGGAAATCACATGAGCAAGATTTTGCTCACGCGAGCAAGCATTTCCTCACATGAGCAAGTCTGCTCATGTGAAAATCACATGAGCAGGAATGGTTAATGTAAGCAAGAGCTTGCTCACGTGTGCAATAGGAAAAAAAAATGACTAGGATTTGATTTGCATTTGATAAATATTTCTGACAAGAATGAAAAAGAACCAAGTTCCTATAATAAAATTTATTTAGCAGCAATAAAGAGATTTTCAAAGTGATATTAAAATCTAGAAGATGAGAATATTCAAGTTCAATTATGCATGTTTTTGTGAGGTTTCTCGCATGAGAAAAAAGACAACTCATATAAATATGTGATAAAAATGATTTTCAATTATTGTAATTATTATATCGCATGCATTCTGTAAGAATAAATGATCGCAGCACAAATGGGCAGGTGTAAAACGCTCGTTCACTCGTCAAGCAAATTAGTGTGATTATTGTGAAAGCAATGGTCTTCACGCACATGAAACCAGCTAGGTGTACTACATCCAATCACTGATTTCATTACTGATGATAACAAAAGGTATACGGTCTCAGGCTAGTATTGACCAATCAGAAAATGTTGCTTTTATTGACTGAATGAATAATCCAAAATTATACCAAACAATGTTTTAATATTTATATTATTGTTGATAAACATTCAGTGCATTATGCACTGACAATTGTAAAAATGTAGAAGTATTTGCAAGGTGTGCATCTGCCGCCGAAATGGCAAAAATTAGATGACAAGGGAGCATAATCATATATATGATGAACATAAGAGACTAAGAAAGTACCAGAAATGTTGGGAAAATGGACACTAATGGCTAAAGTGTGACACAGGAGAGACTGTGTTGTTGGTGAAATACAGTTATTGTTTTGAGTTGATGTTAATGAATAATAAATGTTGAATTAGAAACTGAACTGGCTTCTGTTTGGTTTTAGCCAGATCAGTGAAATTTAGACAGGATCAATGAAAATACTATTTTGGTGATCCTGTGGGTTAGTGAAAAAAAATCCTAATTTTGAGCCATGTATCTTGTTTTACATATGCAAACTTTCTAGAACTCATTATACATACTCCAGCTTGTTTGCTGTTAATCATACAGTTCAATTAGGGACCTCTAAAATCTGAATAAATCAAAGGAAATGACATGGGAAGGAATGAATACAAATTCATAATTGTTTGAAACAATATTTATCATAATTGCTTAAAATTGTATTTATCAAAGTTAAACATTATTTTGTACAAGCTTGTGCAAAATATCAGTAGTTTCTATCATAATATTTAAAAGTTTGTTAAAATGAAACCTCTTAATAGAGTACCATGATGTACTGATATTCTGTCCAATTTCTTTTCTAAAACACTCTGAACACAAAATATATTTCATTAGCTGTTACAATGTCTTTTTAAATTAAGCATACTGCATTCTTTGCAAAATTGTTGCACGCGGAGCAAATTAAGGAGACAGTGGATGTATGATCTAGATCAAATCCAATGTATTATGAAAGAAAGATTCTAGAAAATTCAGGCTGATGCACAGAAAGGCAAGCTCTTCAGTCTAAGGAATCTCTCACAGCCGCTTTCTCAAATATGTGCTACACAGAAAGGCAAGTTCTTCAGTCAAAGGCACCTCTCACAGCCGCTTTCTTGAATATGTGGGAAATCTTCACTTTTTTCTGTATGGGTTTAGGCACATTTTACTTCACTTTCATATAGAAATCCATTTTGGGGAGGGGGATGTTGTCAGATGGTTAAAGGTTCCCTCTCCCCATCTGTTAAAATCGTACACTATTAGGTGAAAAACAAGAATGTTAGCCATTTAAATTGCACTAAACCACCTCTTCTAAACAAATCCTCTCAGAATAAAATCCTAAATCCTTCCCTGCTTCTTGTACGATTCATGTACACTGAAATAGATTATACATGCAGCAACATGTACTATGTAACCTGGACAACAAATGTGACTATATACCTGTTTGGCAATGGCATTTTTCTTTTAATTCAACATTCTAAAATCACTTCACTAGTCTTAGAAACATCTGTTTATTGTTATTCATGACCATTTAGTTTGAAAGCTGCAACATCATATCTGTCAAACGTTTGGTACTTTACGTCTTTAAACACAAAAAAGCAATATGAAATAAACTCACTTTACACCTTAAAACCTTTGAAATAGATCCACTGCCATATTCTTTGAAAAATTAAAAGTATAAAAATTAGAAGCATACCTACATGTATACGACTTCTGAACTTGCCTCATTTAAAGTTCAAACTTCACTGCATGAAGACAATTGTAGAATTTGATATGCTTGAAGAAAAACAGTCCCTAACAAAAAAAAAATGAGATTAACAAGCTTGTATGTAATTTATCGTCAACCATCCGAACTTCATGCTTATCCTTGATTCGTGCGCCATGTTTCTCGTGACCTCACACGCTTGTTTTGAGATCCTGACGTAATCAACTGGGTCACTAGCATTTGTTGACAGTAACAGTAAGTGCTGATTAAGACATATTTGAATACTTAATACAAATCAAATTGAAAAAAAACACAATGAAAATGGCAAATTTGACTCATGACATACACTTTGTGGCCTGGCGTGAGTGTTAGCCATTCAAGCCAGGGCCGCTGTTCACATGTTGGTTTTCTTTACCTTTTGATTAGCGGGAAACCCAAGACAGAGATTTTTTAGACCACAAAGTCAATGAAAAAATTTGGTCATTATAACATGCACTTCTTATAACATGTTAGAAAAAATAAATCCAATGAAAAACTATATAGTATGAAATTTTTCATTGAAATATTGTAATATAAGGCCAAAAAAAAAAAAAATATGTGTGTTTCCTATTGCACTGGTTTTAAAATTAGGGAAGGCAGTAGTTTTTTTTTTTTTTGTAATTACATATAAAGCAAAAATATTTCAAGCACTTCAAAGTACTGGGCTTGAAAACCGGCTCAATAAGATGCAGAAATGTGATTTTTTTTTAATGAAAAAAAAAATTTAAAAAAAAAATTGTGTGGGGGTGGGGAAAAAGTGCTAGGGTCGGCAAAGAGAAACAGGGACAGTCGGCCGACCGGAAACATATTTTTATTTTATTTTTGGGCCTAAGGGGAAAAAAAATCTTTGCTATGAAATAGCATGAAAAAAAATCTTGTAAAATTTCTCAGTATCTTTATATATGATAATTTTGTCAGACAACTTGAAGAAGAAAAAAAATTTAAAATGCATCGTTTTTATTTCTTTTTTCTTTATATTTTTGCCATCATTATTTATAAGTGTTTTATTGCAGTCGATATGCGTTTGAAAGGAATGATTTGTATTGCATATGCAAATATTAATAAGATGGGGACATCATACACGATCGATTTCTAAAGTGAACATTGACCTAATTATCACATTCCAATCTTACGTCACGTGGCCTTTATTTCATGTGCACGAACCATATATATAATTCCGGCAATAGACAAATTTAGACACGCTCGGAAAAACGGTAGCTCGCAAAGAATTTGGAGACTTTAAAACGATGAATAAATGAAGCAGATATAGTCGAACATTTTCTATGGCGATTTCAATAGTTTCTCCCAATATTATAATATAAACGTTAAAATTAACGTTGAGGGTACGAACCATAGTACTTCGAGGATTCTAATCTCGTCACCCTATTGTCAATAACTGACAACAGCGCATCTTGATTTTACTCACCAACATGATAATTCCATGATTTTAAATTATCTCTTGGTTTCTATGGTCCGTTGCTGCACATGTATTGGGCTTGCAATGAAATTTCCCGAACTATTGAGCTAAATTGTGACAGTTCCAGCTTCAATTCTTTTTAAAATTAAACGGCGCTTATTTGAAAGCGAGGCTACCATGGTAGTTGTGTGTTGTAGTACCTTCAAAAAGTTATGTGTATTTTTTTGCGGTCAGTAAACCAGTCTCCTGAATGTAAACAAGGGAAATAACCCGCGTCATTGTCTCGATAACGGATTACGCGAAAAACCACATTTAATCTGATGTTATTTTATTTTATTATTTGATTTGGTTTTTGAAAGCAAAATTCTTGAAGCCTAATTCTTTATAGAATGCTGGCAGAATGGGATGGGTTTCTAACTCACATGAGAAAAACCAACTTAGAACAAATCTAAAATGTGTCTGATCAGAATCGAAGTCCAAATTTCTCACGTGAGAATTTAGAACTCCGCCTTATTTTCAAACATAGTCAGATGTAAGGGGAAAGAATATTTTCTAAGTTATACTTTCTCATGAAACATTCAAATTCTCACGTGAGCAAAATCTGCACATGAGAAAATTTGTTAGTTTTTCAATGGCTCACAAGATCTAACAAACTGCACACACGAGCTTGCAAAATCTACCCAATTTGCATACGTTTCTAACAAGGTTCTCATGTGCAGCTTATGAGAAGCTCATGTGAATTGGTGAGATTTTTCTGTACGGGCAGTGTTTAAAAATGACTGTTTTCAATGTCGGCTACATACATGAAAGCAAAGTATTTGTATTTTAAATTGCAACAGAAAGAAAACCATTCAAGATTTTGATCCCAAATAAGAAAGTTATATATTTGACACAATCTAAAATATAAAACTAAGCATATTTGCCAAGTCTTTATACAAAATTAAAAAGGCAGTAATTTAACGTTTCATTAAATTTTAAGTCGCCTACACAACTGCTAGCATAGATCCCCAACAGATTGCACAGGCTTTGTACTAGAGCTGCACATATGTAGCAAGTGAGGTGTAAACTTGAAACTGAAATCTCGCCCCCTTGCACACACACACAAACACACACACTCACGACTCCTCGTGAATGCTGATTCTTTTTATCTATTTGATCTGTATCATTGCTAATTGAATTTTGAGAGATCACGAGTTTCTAAATTAATTATAAATTTATACACGAATTACAAGGAATATAATGCTAAATACACAAGAGATCACAGTAAGTAGACAAACCGTGCGATAAAAAAGTTCAGTTAGTCGAAAATACGTCTCGTACAGCATTCTCAGATAACACATTGTTGCGACTATAAATAACACATGCACAACAATGAATAAAAATATAAAGCGCCTCTGCTGAAACAAGTATACTTCCTTGTCAATCAAAATTGGGGCACTTAAGCATAACAAAATGCTTACAACAAAAGCGGTAATTTATATTTATAAAAAGTGCACTTTAAGGAAAACAATGCATGTTTCAATGGTGTAGTAAATGAGAAATGCCATGCTGTAAACATGCTAAACATAACATGGGGATCTACAAATAATCCATATGAACCGGCCCAGCATAACAGTAGTAATGAGGCGAGCTGGGTTATGATTGTCTGAATTTACTATATTATCTCATCTTGGCAATGATAACTTTGCCAATTGTTACCTCATTTTTCTATCGGGTGAGTGCTCTTAGGCCCATTTGGGGCTATTGTTACTTCCTTCGTTTGTGCCAGGGTAACTTTACAATGCTGGGCAACTTAAACACAGTGTAAAATGGGAATGTCTAGCCTTGAGTTATAATTCAGAATATATTTAAAGCTGTGCGATCTATTTATTTTTTATGCGGAATAGGGTACTGTAAATTAAAATTTCTGAGACATGGCTTGTGTGTCATGATTTTTAAATTAAAAAAAAAACACGTTGTATACATGTAAAGTTAATTTTATTTCAGTTATCTTATTTGTTACCACAAGACTGAGATCGTAATGCTTGCAGAACTGAAAAAGAATAACTTATACGAACAGTTTTCATGTTTTCTGTGATACTATGGAGGCGAATGGATATTATAGACAAGAATGTTTCAAATGAATTACAGATTACATAGCTCTTATATATGCATTTTATTGTTTCTAAAATTCATATAAGTTTCATGAGCTACAGCTTAGTGTCGTTTGTTTAGTATCAGTACCTTAAATGAATAATCAGAAACATAAATCGTAGCGCGGTATTTGTGGTATATTGTCAGGGTACTATAAAACAAGAATATATTTCCCATAAGTATTGATCTCAGAGTGTTCTAAGACATGACAGGTAACATGTTGGACAAAATAAAAATCAAATTTTATTCACGTCTGTGGGTATTTCTTAATGTCTCGACGCATTCATTTCAAATCTGAAGCAAAGCAGATGGAACACAATTTTCTTTCATAAACGTTAGTCAAAAAATCGAATTATCTTATTTACGTTTACTCTTGTTCCGATATGATATGGACGCAAAACAAAATTCATTGACTTTTAGGATAGTTTGAAAAGTGATGGGCTTGGGGGGGAAATCAAATGAAGTTAAGAAACTTGGATTATATACCAGAATACTTTCGTGGCAACTAAATGATGGACATTACAGTTACATGAGTTGGGATATATTTGAATTAAGCATCACTTTTATCCGCTTTCTTTTGTCTAGTTGTATGTAGGCTATGGACAATGTCAATGTTAGTGGTTCAATGTAAAACTATTCAGCAGTATGTAATTCGCAATGCACATTCTGAAACTTTGACGATATTTTGATAATAAAACCCTCCTTTCCAAGCAGAACCACAGACAAATACCTTTTTTTATTCCTTTAACCCAAAGTTTACTATTGTGTTTGAAAAGCGCTATGTAGATTAAGCTAAAGCTATGACTGTATAATCACAGATATACGGTAAAGTCATATGCCATGGTTGTAATAATTTTCTGACATAATATAAAAGGTGTCCACGCATGATTGTTTTGGTCCATTAGAAAAGTTATGAACTTTCACCGTTTTACACATTTGTTGGGTTTCAGGAATCACAGAGCACATGATAAGATGAAATAAATAATTATGTCAAGGCTTCGACTAAATTCCACGGGTCATTGCCTATACCAAAATACAGTTGAACCATCACTGTTACATGATGAAAATAAACATTCTATTCGTAAATAAAAGCCTCAAGGTGCTGGACAATATAATGAGACGGTGCTTTCCAATTAAGAAGAGCTTATCACAAAGAATTGTTTGTGCTCACTTGCTCGACACAAAAAATTGCTGTTTTTTATCATGCAAAACCATCCCATTTACTGATCCTAATACTCATCACATGAATATCTTTGATATTTTTGTATGGCAGGTTATAGCTTTCAATATTTGTTAGCAAACAGCGAAGAACTAAATTAGATCACATCAGTAAGAAAACTTGAAAAGCAGACAGTAAGCAAGGTTTTGCCTAGTAATATAGTAACACTAATGGCAAGTTCCTATATTATGTATTTATAAAGCAATATTCAAAAGTAATGTAACTTTAAAAAATTGAAAGATAGGACAGTTATCTCCATATTAGTCACGTGTCTTGAAATTTGACCTATACATTGTATGCTGTAATATTAATTTATAATTTTTACGGACACAAGCAGAGTGTTACCTTTGAACCATTTGATGTCTAATTTACTTCCTGATCTATTCATGTCCTTCATGTTGACCTATACATTGTATGCTCTAATATTCTTTGTAATTTTACGTACATAAGCATGCGCAAATCGGTTTCACAGTGTTACCTTTGAACTATTTGTTGTCTAATTTACTTCCTGATCTATTCATGTCCTCATTTAAAACATGTTCCAAGCCAGTCTAAAGCGTCGACGCAGGTTGTAACCCAACATCGAGGGAACTTTGTTTCAACTTAAAATGGTAAGTATAATTTTCATGTTATTTGAAACATTTGCATAATTGTCAAGACAAATTATTACTAGTTTGCATCTCTCCATATAATGTAAATGTTATATTAATCCAGTACAAGCCTTTGTTTGTTTAGTAAGTATGGACTTGTTTATAGATACTCTGTCGAAATGGGTGGGACAATCATTGGGAATAGATATAGAAAAGGATACACCTGTAATTTCGGGGGCAAGGGAGCAAGGCGGGAGTAGGAAGTTAGTGGTTTTGAGACTTGTACCCGACCTATCCGTGTAGAAATATCCATATAGAGACTTCACCCACCCACTCCATGTTTGGACCATAGCAAACACACGCAGACCACACCTTTAGACACCCAGCCCAACCCTGGGTTTTGTTCCAGTATGATTAAGGGTAATAAAAGGGCAAATAAAGCAATGCAGTCACAGATTTCTGAATGGAAGATTACATATACTGATTTCAAATATGATATAAATAGGCAGGTTCTATATTCTTGGCAAAATATGTGGTGTTAAAAACTACACAAGCAAGCTTCAGAACATCAATCCATCATTTTAGAGTGGCATCATTAATATAGAACAAATCCCCTAAATGTGGTGGTGTTGTGCCAAGCGCATGTACTTACGTACCTGACTCGTGCATACCTCCCGTAGAGCGGACTTCGACCTGTGTGCATCATGCCTTGCCAGAGTCCACTGACAGTGGAACACATTCTTGTCGAGTGCATCTACTTGCACCTTGTGCGACCAATGCATTTTAATGCAAACTCATTTACGACAATTTATGATGATGTACTACCTGAGAAAATCGTGGACGTTTTGAGTGAATGCTGTTTACAGAAAAACATTTGACCCAATAGTTCAGGGAATTTATATTCTTAAACTTTTATTATATATATACCTTTTGTAGTTTTTTTACCATCATTACCTTCTATATTGTAGCACTTCATGTTTACGGTACTTAGAAGGCTTTAACTTCATGCAGTTTGTGCAATTTTTTACATTTACAGTTTTAGAATTTTTGATCGGAACCATTGAGCCACATTGGTGCTCAAGAGCCGTTAAACCCTAATGCATGTATACATGCATAAATACGTACATACATACATACATACATACATACATACATACATACATACATACATACATACATACATACATACATACATACATATATACATACATACTTTTTAGCAAGAGAAAATTACATCAAATTCATTTGGGCGAAAGGGAGTCGTTCTGGAAAGTAGAGTGAGAGAAAGTTGAGTAAGAGTCTTTCTGTAAGCGGGTAAAGGGGTTCGTTAGAGTTTGTCTATTTTCTCATTTTATTGCATAATTACTTAAAATTTTAGGAGCAAATCGTTTAAGTCATTTTAACAAAGTCACTTAAACAGCAACAAATCTTGAAATGTAGACGAAGCAAATATATAACGGTAACTCCCACAAGCGTAGATAATTTGTACATATTCATATCTTGAATACTTGCCTTTCCACTTTCGATTTCTCCTTTTATCCTGGAATGATGATGGGAAGAATACTGAAAATGTATATTTTTTTTATAACTGGAAACAATTTCTATGTTCCATTAAAACTAGGGGTCATTTTAAAAGCATTACAACTACAAGCATTAACTTCAACGCCAAACATTTGTTCCAACTTTGCAGACAACTCTTTTGAAGTTTTTGTATCGAAGATAAACATTTTTTCAGTAGTTTTTTCAGACTTGAGTAAAACTGTTTTGCACAAAATTAACAATGAAACTTTGATGCCAAGCGTACGATTTTAAATGGATAATTACATACAGAGGGTTGCTCTTCTAATGGCTAAAAAGAAGAGGTTTTAACTGCTATTGGAGCTCTTCTTAACATCACGGGAAAATGTCTTTTGAAGTAAAAAAAATCGTTCGGACAATACGATATGTATCCTGAATGACAGTGTGTGCAGAGAGAGAGAGAGAGAGAGAGAGAGAGAGAGAGAGAGAGAGAGAGAGAGAGATTGTTTTTTATTTTAAAAAATGTGTGACTATAAATGTCAATTAATTTGTTTCTTTATAAGGTAGGAGCATTTTTCCTGGAATAGATGCATATATGTTTGCAAAAAATCTATAGTAAATAGTACTTATGTTTTGCTTCTGAAGAACGTTAATGATTTTCTCAGTTACACGCGTACAAAGGTACCGATGTACGCACGTATGGACCTACTGCATGAAAAGAAATTCTCGCACTTCTACGAATGTGCGAGTATAAATTATTCTTATATAAATCAAGTTTCGTGTCAGAACTTGTAGAACACGAAATCAATGTTTTGGTAATTATATAACAGTCAGAACTGCTGCACATTATGTGTGATCATTCATTTGCACATGTTCATTTTGTCATCTTACCTTATATCGTTTTTCTAAAGTTCACTTCGTAGCAGTCACGAGTGAAGGCCACAAAGAACATGTCACAAAAACTCCAAATGTACTTTAGAGTGTGTTTTATGTGTTTTTATGTCTAGATACTATCAAAGTCTAAAATTCTCGATGTATTTTTTGTTTTTTTAACTGAGTCATTTTCAAGGTACTAAGTTTTTACAAAAGGAATGTTCTCGATACGAAACGCTTGCTGAAATAAAGTATATATGTGAATAGAATCAATTGAGTGGCAAGGAGAATCAGATTTTTCTTAAAACTTTGAGAAATTGAACATAAGCTGGTTTTCTGCAGATACTGATTTCAATTAAACCACATTTTAGCCAGTCCTAAACACGTAGAAAGTAGATCTTAATGAAAGGTATAGAGGCCTGTATTAGCCATTAACAGCATTTTATGAGAAGCGCATTGTCACAATTATACATGTCTGTTGTAATAACAATACTGAGAATAATGTCAGTGACAAACATTATGATGATCCCCAAGCTGAACAAGTTTGAATATTTTAATAAACTATATTCATATGTCTTTCTGTATATGCTGTACGTCTATCTATCTGTCAATCTGCCTGGCTGAATTCAGTTTAAATTTTGCACCGCAACAATGGCAAATATGCTTAAAATGCTCGCTACTCCCCATTTATGACTTTAGTATGCAAGATTACATAAATGCAGTTATACTCTACTATCTTCTGGGATCCATCACATAAAGCAGAGTGAGCTGAGATGTCAATGACACGCTTTTTAAGACATATTAGGCTTATCAGTCTGTAGCCGTCCAAAATGTTTACAGACCATTTGTTTTGCAAGGAAGCATTTTTACTATTGTGATGAAACACATGCAGCTTCCTATTGTGCTGAACTGAAACGTGGTGCACAACAATCTTGCTAACTTTCTACTCAGATGACTTCCCTTTCGTCTTTATCAACTGATATTGTTTACACCTAATCTTGGCACTATGATACTGTTCCACCTTTTCATCTCATGATACACAGATTTTCCTTATGGCTTGCGCATATTGGCGATTATGTTGACCACCAGTGGCATTAAATCGCCTGTCTTAATTCTTCTTGCTAAAGCACCACATATCTTTGCAAATAACTAAACTCTAGCACCACACAAACTGATTGACCTTCAAATGTCACGCAAAACAAACCCAATCAATATTTAACCCAAATTGCAAGAAATGTCAATAAAACACCACCAGTATGTATATAAGTAAATCGAAAAATAAGTTTAAACTCGTTCCCTACACGTGACCTAATTGATACACCATACATTTTACTGTAGAAACAGTCAGAAGCAGAAATGGCAGCGCAATATTTGTGATTCATTGTCAGGGTAATATAAAGTAAGAATATATTTGCCATAAATATAGGTCCGAACTGTTTTTTAAAGACAGAACAGATAAAATTGCAGCACAACATCGACGACACATTTTCATCACGTCTCTGAGTATTCACAACGGCATCCTATCCAATATAAAGCAAAACAGATGGAACTAAATTTTCTTTTACTACGGTTTGTCAGTTGAACAGAGTATTTACGATTACTCTTGCTCCGACTAGATATGGATTCGAGAAAATTTCATTGACTTTTCTGACAGTTCGAAAAGTAATGTGGTTATGGGGATAATCAAATGAAATACGTCGAAAGTTAAAATATACGCATTGTACTAGGTTGCTTTCGCGGCAACTAAATAATGGACATTACAATGAAATAAGTAGGGATATCATTAAATTTAGCGTAATGTTTATCCACTTTCTTTAGTTTAGTCATTCATAGGATCTCCACATTAATGATCATCGGCTGCAATGGAAGTTACAATGTGGATTGTATACGCCGTATATGGATAATGATAAAGATCAGCATCTTCCATGTTCTAAACCATATACAAATATAACATGCTTTCTGTATGGTTGAACGTCAATATATCTTAACATTCTGTTAGACAAGCGCGTCTTCGACACAAACTAAATTTGCGACTGCATGATGAACGATATATGGTAAAGTTGTATGCTCTGGTTTTCATCATTTTGTGACACTGTAAAAAGCAAGTGTCCAAATATGGTACATTCTGTCTATTAGAAAAGTTATGAACTTTCACTCTTTTTGCACATTTGTTGGTCCACAGGAATCACAGAGAACAGTATATTAGATGAAATAAATAATTATGTTGAGGTCTCGACGAAATTCCACGTGTCATTGCCGCGTGTTTCCATTGTTTAATCATCACTCTCACATGATCAAAATCAACATCTTATTCTTCAATAAAAGTCATCTGCCCCAAGGTCAATATAATGAAATAGTATTTGTCTCCAAAGAAGAGTATATCTGACAGAAATCAGAATGTTCACTTGTTCGACACCAGATATTGTTATTATTGTTATCATATGAAAACATCCCATTGATATTTTCATTGTTATGTACTACGATTATATAGCTGAAAACGCGAATGCTTAAAATGGTAAATCAAACTCATATAGGATCGAGTCAAGCTGATATTAATGAATATTGTACACATTATAAATTATTTTCCATTATTTATTGCTGGGTAAACCATCACGAGACGATCATTGACATTCTACTTCAGATTATAATTTTGAATATTCATTAGCAAACAGGAAAAAAGAGCTAAAATCCGATCAATTCTGCGATACTACTTGAAATCAGCCAGTAAGGTACCGCTGCACATATTAACATAAGAAGACTTTAAGGTTCCTATTTCATGCATTCATAAAGTATGGACAACATTAAGGCCAATTATGGCGTATATAACTCGAACAAATTTGAAAACATAGTACAATTATCCTCTGATTAGACGCGTGACTTGAAGGCTGACCTATACTTTGCATGCACCTCTATACATTAAAGTTTCACTGACACTGACCATGCACAGTACAGTTTTACAAGCGTTACCTTTGATCCCTCTGTTATCTAATTTACTTCCCAATCTATTCACATCATTAGTTAAAAAATGTTGAAGCGAACCTACATCATCGAATCGGGATATAATCAAACATCGAGGAACTTTCTTTCTTTGAGCTTAAAATGGTATGTAGAATCTTCACACTATTTGAATCACTTGTATATGCTTTAAGATACAATTTCACTACTTTCCATCTCTCCATTTAAACAAAATATTTTATTAATCTACTGCAAGTTTTTGTTTGGTTGTCAAGTAGGGACTTGTTGAGATAAGCTGTCGACATGAGGGAGACACTAACTGGCAATTCATGAATTTAAAGGATACAACTGTAATTTTGGAGAACCGAGAGAGCTAGTGGCTAAGAAACAGTTACCCGCAACTTTTCTTTGTGGAAGTAATCATTTAGATTGTTCACCCCCCCCCTTCTTTTCTCCACCGGACCCAATACCCTCAGGTAGCACCTATAGACACACAACCAAATCTAGCAATTTGTTACAAAATATGTTTACTCGCAATGGAATCTAGAGTGTTATCCTCTATTTAAGAATGACCTCAAATTCAGTTCGGAGAGGAGGGAGTCATTCCGGAAATTAGTGTTATAGAAAGTAAAGTCGTGTAATAATAGCTGCTGGGGCGCTTAACCTCTCGGGCAACAGTCACATAATTCATAAAAAAATTAAATCGTTTAGACAATGTGATACCGATCCTAGACGACTTCGTGCGTGACAAAAGCGTGATGGCATACATGAATATACGTATTGTTCCCCAGGTCTGTGTAAAGTACAGAATGCAAACTTGTAACGGTGATTAGTAGCGAAACGCGAATGATGACGAAATGACACTAAATAGATTTCACATACCGGATCGGTCGCAGCCCTGGATACCAATGACCGCGCCATCACCGTGCCATCCGCTGACAAGTATGCTACTGGTGCAACTACCATCAAAGTACGGGCAAGAGATAACAACACCATTGGAACATTAAGACTAGCAGGGAAACTCGAGGAGCTAACCCATGAGATGGGAAGATACCATCCTTGGACTTTACGCTGGAAACATTTCGGAGAGAGATCAACAGATGAGGACACAGTGGGCATCAGAACAAGCATGAACATGGAGTCGGGTTTATGGTACTGTGAGTGCAGTCATGGGTTGTCGACCAGTGTCTAACAGGATGATTACAATCCGCGTGAGGGCATCTCCATTTAACATCACTATCATACAGGTCTTTGCCCCAACATCTGACCATGATGACGAGGAATTGGATGAGTTCTACGACCAGCTTCAAACTCTCATAGACCAGACACCCAAGAATGATATTCTGGTTATTCAAGGAGACTGGAATGCTAAGGTAGGAGAAGACGTACAAGCAGACTGGCGAGAAGTCTGTGGTCCATACTGTAACAAGCAGACCAATGAGAGAGGACTCAAGCTCCTGGACTTCGCCACATACATTAACCTAGTGCTAACGAACACCCTTGGCCCCCACAAACTATCCAGAAGATGGACTTGGCACAGCCCAGACGGAAAACATCACAACGAGATTAACTACAAAAGCGCTTCCTAGGGTAAATATTGCCAGAACACGTAGCTTCCCAGGAGCTGATATAGGAAGCGACCATGACTTGCTGATGATGACTATAACACTTCGTCTGAGGAAGACCAATTGGCCAGATCCAAGCGTGACACGAGCATTTGAATCATCAATAGGCGGCAAATTTGCACCACTCACAATTCTGGGACATGAAGAAATAAACCTAGACTCCTTGATCATCACCTTCAACAAGGCAGTAATAGATACAGCCGGAGAGATCCTTGGCAAGCATCGTAAAATAAAGAAGCCTTGGGTCACAGCAGATATCCTCGACCTCTGCGATGTGAGCAGAAAACTGAGGAGTAACCGAGTAGACCATAAAGGAGCAAAAAAAATACAATGAGATTTACAACAGGAATAAGAAGAGCATAAAGAAAGCAAAATAAAACTGGCTAGAGGACCAATGCAAGGAAGTCAAGAAAAGCCTGAACCAGAATGACAGTAAAAGGGCATACCAGTTGGTGAAAGACCTGACAACAGCGCAACAGGGGAGATCTAATACGATTCAGGACAAGGCTGTTAAGAGTCTAACAGAAAACCAAGACATTCCTAACAGATGGACGGAATACTGTTCGGAGCTTTACAACCAGGAGACTTCTGGAGACCAAGCTGTACTAAACGTACCACAGACCACAACAGAGGTTGACCACCCGATCCTCAGGGACGAAGTAGAGGCTGCAGTAAAGGCACTAAAGAAGGGGAAGTCAGCTGGGGTAGACAATATACAAGCAGAACTTGTTCAAGCAGGAGGAACTTCCATTATATATGTCCTCACAACAATCTGCAACTAAATCTGGCAAACAGGAGAATGGCCCACCCCATGGACCCAGTCCCAAAAAAGGGAATCTACAACTGTGCCAGAACTACCGAACAATCAGTCTAATCAGTCACCCAAGCAAGGTTATGCTTAAGATTATCCTCAACAGACTGAAACTCCAAGCAGAGCACACCATTGCGGAAGAACAGGGAGGTTTCAGAGCAGGACGTAGCACTACAGAACAGATCTTCAATCTTAGAATCCTCTATGATAAATATCTTTCGCATCAACAGAACCTCTATCATGTCTTCATTGACTTCAGGAAGGCTTTCGACAAGGTATGGCATGCAGCCTTGTGGGCCACCATGCGGATATACAACATAAACGCAAAACTAATCCGCACTATAGAAACCCTGTATGACAAGGCGACTAGTACAGTTCTCGTCAATGGCAACATAGGAGACTGCTTCAGAACCACAGTCGGAGTCAGACAGGGGTGCCTTCTTTCACCCACTCTCTTCAACATCTACCTGGAAAGGATCATGTCCAACGCCTTGGAAGACCATGAGGGCAGTGTCAGTGTTGGAGGCAGAACAATCACCAACCTGCGCTTCGCTGATGATATCGATGGCTTAGCAGGAGATGAAGAAGAAACGGAAACCTTAGTGAACCGTCTCAATCAAGCATCACTAAGATATGGGATGGAGATCAACGCTGAAAAGACAAACCTAATGGCAAACAACCCGAGTGGCATCCAAAAGGAAATAAGAGTGAATGGACAGAAGCTGGGCACAGTAACAAGCTTACAGTACCTAGGTGCTATCAAAACCTGAGTTTCTATCCAGGATTGCGCAGACAACAGCTGCTCTGGCTAGGCTGAAGCCTATTTGGAAAGACAGCAACATCACGCTTGGGTCCAAGATCAAGTTTATGCGCTCCCTCGTCATGTCCATATTCTTATATGCATGTGAAACATGGACCCTAACAGCAGAATTAGAGAGAAGAATCCATGCCTTAGAGATGATATGTTATCGAAGGATCCTGAAAATCTCATACTTAAACCACGTCTCTAATGCGGAGGTGCGCACTAAAATCCAAGGTGCAATTGGACCTTATGAAGATCTGCTCATTACTGTAAAGAAACGCAAACTAAGGTGGTATTGTCACGTCTCAGGCTCAACTGCCCTGTCAAAGACAATCCTACAGAGCACAGTGAGAGGAAAGAGAAAACGAGACAGAAAGAAGAAAAGATGGGAAGAATATCTCAAAGAGTGGATAGGCATGTACTTTGCAAAGTCCCAAAGAGCAGTGGAGAACAGGGCAAAATTTAGAGAGATTGTCGCAAAGTCATCAGTGGCGCCCCAACGACCAGCAAGGTTACGGGAGAAATGAAAATGAATGAAAGCATAATTTATAAGACCCTGTATTAAATACATGAATTAGCAAAATGTCTGCATGAACAACTTGTATTCCAAGCTCTTTGTGTGTCTATAAATTCGTGTTAAGATTGTTGTAGCAGTAACAAAGGTCCCATTACGGATCACTGATGTCAAAGTTCATGGTGACATCTTGTGCATGGCAAAAGTATTTGCCATTTAGGAAAACCATCAGAAATACTATTTGTTTCGGTATAATTTATAGTAACCCTTACATGAATAAATAATAATTATTGAACGCTTTTGTTAATCAAAGGCAGGTACAAATGTTCCAGACGACGAAAAGCAGAGATCCATACTCGGCAATAACTTTTTAATCTGACTGTAGCGGACGGTAAAACAATACTAGATTTCAGTATATGTTTGTATGTTTGCTGTTCAGTATTTATTTAAAACAAAAATATATATACACTGAATTCCAGTGTGAGCTTCATCTGCAGACTAATTTAACTAAAAATGTCATTACACAAGCGGTCTTCGTGTCAGTATGGCTTCAGAAGACATAAAACAGATTTTTCCATAAAATCTTAGCAGAATATATACGGGTACAAAGCTTGAATCATTTTGTACGCAACAAGTAAAAGCTCTGAGGATCGATATGCAACTTTAGTGATATTTAGTTTTGCATAATCAGCAAGACTTATCAAAGAAATTAGAGAGTATTAAATGGAAATTGTGGTTGTGATTAAGACATTATGACAAATCGGAAGGAATTGATTATCGTAAACAAGGGTAAATTAGGCAAGTCTACGGGATGCTGTTTCAACTAATTTTGACGCATAGAGATGATGATTTTGATCTTCACTTAGATGTCAAGTATTAGTTAAATCTAACATTAGAATACTTAGAGAACTATTTAATCCACGGTATCCAAGTTGATGCATCGGAAACAAACATGGCAGAAGAGGAAACAATCTAGAAACATACAGACACTTGAAAGACGGCGACGTTTTAGTCTTGTGGTAAAAATAGTAGATGAAATTGTGTAGCCACACCTTGTTCCATGTGATATTTTTAAAAAAATTTTCTCTTTTTTTTAAATATGAGGCTGACGTCAAAGTGGTTTTTCAATATATGTTTAAAGTACCGGGCGACAAGAACAATTTGGCAAATCTAGGTTGGAGAGAAACTAAACAGATATATCCAAGACATGAACTCATTTCTAATGTGTTTGAAGGTCCATTCAGCTAGAGCTAGTTCAGATTTCTTTAATCAATATTGATAAAAATTAAATGTCTTCTTTAAACTGTGGTCAGGCATGGAACCTCCGAGCCGAAAAAGTATCCGAAAAAGTATCGGATAGGTATCTGGTCCATATTTAAATATTTACTCTTGTAGAGACATGGAAGAATAATGTACGCAAAGCAACAAGATCTTCATAAACACAGGGTAGTGGTGTTATTGTGTAGTATCTGTGCCTTTTCCAGGCATGAGCGAGGTTAATCTACCAATTATTACATTCTTAGAAACAGTTCATTTTGTCTCATGAAAGCTAGGTGGCAAGTGAACTTTTCCTTTCTGCGCAATTTGATGGTCATACTTCACTTGGACCTTTTGGTACTTGAGTATACTTTACTTGTTTACCAGAATTAAAAAATAGCTTACTGCAAAGACGTATTCTTCACAATAATTAACAGGTTTTGTCCTGCACAGGCAAAATGATCTTTACCTAATTTTCTGAATTCACGTTTGACCATGTTTGTACTTTAATAGTAAATTTATTTGCCGGAGATATAAAGGCATCGTTATGATTGGGGATGTTTGTGACTGGTAAGCTTACAATATTTTGGAATGACAGCGAAGGAGTATAGCTACATATCGTTACGTCAAAATCATTTTTCTAATAGATTTGCCCATTGCTGTATTCACTGATCATTTCGATGTCGCTATCTTGGTCATTTCAACGTCGTCGTCGCTGGATTCGCTTAACGTCAGTGACTTAAAGTTTTCTTGCACAATATCATACAATGACCTTTCACGCTTCTTGTTATATGCTTTGCCACGTTTTCCTCATGCTTGCTCCAACACGATCCCTAACTCGATTAATTTTGGACCTCTTTGACGAATCGGCATGACGCATTTAGGCGAAATAGTGATTTTATTTCTTATGTGACGTTAGAAACACATCATTGCTCGGGCAATTTAATTAGCACATTAGCGTAGCTAATGTGCTAATTTCATTTTCTGCGAGTGTCATTCGAACCTGAAAGGCCACTGAAAACTCTTAACATGTACAAGAAAAGAGCTCATGTATAAACTTAACAGCGCTGGCGACAAAAAATGTGATACACCCCTCCATATTTGTCGATGTGAAAACGAATCCATTTTAGCATTATCATATTTTTTTCAATAGTGTACATGTTTCGTTTTATCAATGTGACGTTACCGCAGTTGAATTGCACTAGTGCATGTCGTTATTTTAAAATACTTCAAAAGCATCACAGTTCACCTTTTAACAAATAGAACTAAACAAAACCAAAACAACGACAAAAAAGTAATTTAAAAAAAAAAAAAATTAAACTAAAAAAAAATCTGCTGCATTTGATGGTCATTGTGGCTTAGGTACATGTTCAGATATCTTCGTTAGGCAAGGGTAGTCGATCCTCTTTGTTCCAAATTGACCCTTTGCATATGTAGCTGGCCAAAACAGTGTTTTGAACAAGTACCCTATTGCAGAGGAAAGAGTTCCTACCTGTAATAAGTAAAATCAATATATATATATATATATATATATATATATATATATATATATATATATATATGCAAAAACTAATAGCATAACTTTATACTTCGACGTTACTATTCTGTAGTCACCACAGTTTGCTTATAGTAGCCATACAGTCGTTGTAGATTGGTTACGTCAAGGAACATATCTTTCAGCACACAATTCACTAATATAAAAATCAAACTCATAAGTGAAGCACGAATTACTTGCAAATTATAGCTTGATTCACTCGGATAAATACAGGTGGATTTCAGTTACTGTATGGTCCTAAGCAACGGTGTATGATTGATTTTGCTCTATATACATTGCCCTTAAAACCAGTCCCAAAAATACATCTGGGAGTTGTCGATGCCAGCGTCACTTTTCAAAGCAACGCCTGGCTTGTATAAAATACTATATTTATACTTTTATACCATTGGTAGCAATATCTCGAAATTTTAGAGCTTTTTTTGACATATTGATGGTTAGTCTAATAATTCCCACGTTGTCAAAGACCTGCGAATAAACGATTTTGCTATATTCACCAGTGAAACGTTTTCAGATTTGCTTAATTGCGATTATTGTGTTCTGTTCCGAGAAGTCGTATTATGGTACTTCGTCACCAGGACGTGAATAATCAACCAAATTCAAGCAGAAAATTTTCCACATACGACATTCTCCGTCAAAATTGTGACACAATATGAAATGAGCGAGACTCGAAGAAACATTAATTCTCACTTGTTTTGTACATTAGTTTAATTGAAAGAATTATTAAAATAACAACAGCATTAGGAGAGATTTATCTGTGTTGCGAACTAATGATGCATATATTTTGCATAACGTTTGACTACTTTTTTCAAAGGCATTTTAGGTTCATAGACAAAGTTTGATATAAGGGCAGTAGATCAGATTTGCTTAACTAAAGTACAATCTGCGCATATTTACACCTTTAGGACTGCACCAAAGGTATTATCAGACAGCTATGCAAAATTGTGAATGCTTTCCTAATTTTAATATTATCTAAACATCGACAATATAGACTGATTTTTGTAAACATTTAAACCATGCCTATGATATATCCACATTTATAGTAATTAGAGGACAAAAATTGACAAAGATCAGCAACCGAAAAGACTTTCTAAGGATTCGTATCTAAACTTTAATCTGCAATTTAATAAAAACAATACATTGCTGAAGAAGACATGTACATATGTACATAAGTAAGAAGGGTGGAACTTTTCCATGTCATGCTCAGTTATTTTGACTTTTAATGGTGATCACTTATGTTTTCAAAGTATGCTCTAAAAATGGAAATATGAATATTGATTCTCATTATCAGAACTTCCTATTGTCACATCGTGACATGGCATGTCGACGAGTCTTATGTTAGACCCGCCCTTTAATTTGAATTACTATTTGAGACGATTGTATTGACCAATACAATCGTTGTATTACCTTTTACTCTTTTGGCTCCTATATTTGAAATTCGGTTGAAACGATTGGTCCCAAATACTCATTTTTTGTCATTTTAATCAGTTTTGTTTGTCGTCGATTTGTAATTGCGACGGAAGTATCACAGAAACAAAGAACTGAGAAATGTAAAGACAAATATTTCCAACACATGTACTTCAAATTACTCTTGCGTTAAGAAAATATGCAGCGTTTATTAGAATTTTCCCAATAACTCTCTAATGATTAATGAATGTTTAAAGGAATCATTTTATCTACTTTTATATACTTTTTAATTAGGTCATTGACTCCTACATATGCCATATATCTATCTATCTATATATCTATGTGTGTGTATGTGTGCGTGTGTATCCCGCTCTAACTGACATCATAATTATAGCCACACTGTCATGATGATGATGATGATGATGATGATGATGATGATGATGATGGTGATATTTGGTCATTTCAGATATGTGTCATGATGGAGTCTCCGGAATCAAAATGGGTGATTTTAAATTATTTACTTCATAATAACCCAAGGGACAAATGTAGTTCAGATATAATGCTGACACGTTGTTCTTCAACATATACTGCATCTGTTATCCTGAGTATCACAATTATTTTGCAGAAAAAGTGAAACCTCGATATTGAAGAAGTTTGCAGAGACATATCTTTGTAATGGATGTTGTCGACTTATACGATAGCCTCAAAACAACACTTATGAAAACTTAGGAATTGTCATGTCAGATTTAAATATTAATTTGATCATGCTTGAAACTTAAAAACAGTTCAAAGTTCATGAATGAGTGCTTGGTGAATACTTTATGAAAATGTTTATTTCTACATCAGTAAACGAAATCTCGGCACTTATTTCTCTGGAAATTAACTGTAAGGTGTTATTAATAAATATTTTCCTGGGCGTTTCACGTAAAACAGATATCATCAGAGGGCGCGTAACATGTACTCATACCCCAATAGCTTTTACCCAGTACATCAGCATATATTTCAAAGAAGGGCACTCTGATATCATTATTTTTAACTCAACTTGTATGTCTCTATTAAAATTTCGAAATGCTTGTGAGAGTGACGTAAAAGGACAGATCAGTTGAACCCACAAATTGCTACATTCCATGTACAACAAATCTATTTAGACCTGATCAAATGAACTCTTTACTGTGCTAGACATTTTCATGCAGAACAAAATCCTCAAGAAAAGGTTCAAAATTTCAAATTTTAGAGCAAACAGGAGTCAACGTTTATAATACAAAAAAAAAAAGAAATACAAAAAAAATATCCCCCCCCCTACTCAAACAAATAGTTGATTGATCTATATAAGATACTTTAACTTCACAGTTATTTGCTGCTTTAATTTTTCATTTGTATCTTTATCACAATAATTGTTAAATTATAAATCGAGCTCATTGTCTACCTTGATCATGAAATCTTAATTTGTTGGATTCTCATTAATACCTACACACAAATTATACCTAAATAAATACTAAACCGATGGTTGGTTGGTTGATAGGGTTTTAATGACACATTCAGCACTTTTTTGGTTGATCATGGCGAGAAAATTGGAGTTAAGTGCCTTTTAAAAGGACACGATCAGGCAGCCGACCAGGGCTGACCTGGGCGTGTATCGACCCCACAACCATGTGATTACAAGTCCGACGTTCTACTAACTGCGTTACCGCGGCTCCTGACAATACATTTTAATCATGGAATCTTCCAATATTTTAGTTGAATATAACTTTGAATGTTTTACTTCATATAGGCAACAACAGAAGGATCCAAGTTACTGGTGGCTGCCATAGATTTTGGTACAACGTTTTCCAGTTGGGCATTTTCATTCAAGCACGAGTATGACAAGGATCCGACGAGGATATTTATAAAAGACTGGAATAGCGGTACAAATATTTCTCACAAAGCCCCAACTACAGCTCTCATACGTTCTGATGGAGTGACATTGAAAGCATTCGGATACGATGCTGAGGACGAATACGTGGAATTGGCGATGAAGGGAGAGCATACAGATTGGTACTACTTTGAAAGGTTCAAGATGTGTCTTTTTGACAACAAGGTAAAATATTGAAAGATACCATTACATTATATAAAGCGTTTTCCATGCACAGTTCATAATAATTAGGATATCATATACGTTAAAATGTGCCTTCTTATCATACTTTCGTAGTCTACATTTTTGCCAGGCTTTATTTTGGTAACGAAAAATGGAACACCTTGTTCAATTTAAGTGTTCCAAATTAAGCAATATGGTTAAACAAAAATAAGTGCTTGAAGATTCTATATGTGATTAATTTACATGAATTGCAGATTTGCGAATCTCAAAGGTGTAAAAACAATATTTTTCAAATGTTTTTACTTGATTTGCAACACTGAACTTTCTAAGAATAAATTCGTTATGCCGCATAGCATTCAATCCAACGTAGTTGGATTGGCAGATCTATATTTGCGAACTCAAAGGCGTCAGATCGATATAAAATGAGAGGTGAAATTAATTACTCGAACAATTTGAGTTGTAGATCGAGATTTCTTACGTGTTTATCAAGGCAGTATAAGCCTCTATTTGCTATTTCCACCAAAGATTTTCTAACTTTTAAAAAGCTTCTAGTTTTTATATAATTATGTCCCAAGTACTTGTTATAATCTCCAATTGTGATTGCTTTTGTACCTAATTTGTTGAAAAATTATATTTTGACTACCGAATACTATACTTTTTGTCTCACTTATATTAATCGTTAGCGTCCAGTTTTCGAAATTTTCCCAAATTTCTTCTACGTTATTTTGCAGATCTCGGACTTATTCAGCTAGTATGACTGCGTCTGCATACAACACAAGAATTATTATTCATATATGTGACAATATTTTAGTCAGTAATTTCCATATTAACAACAGTACAATTTGGTGAAAGCAATACATTTTATAAGTTATTTAAAATATATAAATGCACAATAATGTTTTTTTATGGTGTTTTTTCTTCTTTTTTTTTCTAGCTCTCAAAATATCCATCAAAGCATGTCATACAGTTATGTTATCATAAATAGAGTAACCTTTAAAACAAAATATTTTCTTCAAATTAGATTATTATCATCAAGACATTTTGACAGTCTTGAATTTAAAACACATGTATTACTAACAGAGCTAATGGTTTTAATTGGACGATAATTTGATGGGTCTGCAGCACTACCTTTTCCTTTGTATATTGGTTGTATAATGCTCTCTAAGTGCCTTGTAACAAATGTTCAAATACAAAATTGAAGAGCAAGAAACACACGCACACACACAAACACATATTATTGAAGTTAGTGCTTGCGTTGCTATTCCGTAACGTTTTGATACAACTGCTGATTTTTTCATAGGTAAATTCAACATTTAATACACATAAATCAGTATTAAGGTCAGACAGTGGTGTATTATTACAAGAACCATCTTTTAAAGTTTTGTTTTGAGCTCTGGAAAATTTGAATAGTTCATCGATTGATATTGACGAAGATTTCCATATCTAATAACGGTTATTTAAGATCTTCAGATAACATTTTGGCTTTGATTTATTCATTTTTCGTGTTTGTTTAGATCTGTGAGTTTGTTTTTATTAATGTATATATTCATACTAGATCTATAATTCTTACTACTTTCAGTCATTTTCTTTCTACTACTTTCAATACGTGTCTTATAAAACTGTTTCCTAGCTAAGTGATTTTTAAACATTGTTTTTTTACGAGCAGTTTTGCATCTTGTGCCACACCATGGACGATCATTTATTGCCTTAACTCATTAACAATGAATGTTCTGTTAGACTATTTTCGAAGGCCTTTGAAAATTATATCAGTGATGATATTAGTAACACCTTAATCTGTCACCTCACCTATATTGCAATAAAATATCTCTAGTCTGTCGAACTTTTCAATGAAATTATCCTTTCCACTATTTATCCAAAATTATTAATTCAGTTTCTTTACACATATTTCCTTTTCGTCTCCAATTTCCCTGTGCGATTAGGTAAATTTAATTATGAGAGACAGTGGACAATGAATGTCGAAATATACAGAATGAATTTCCGTGACTTTAAAATACAGAATGTAACTTAAACCAGAGAATGATTAAATCACATAATCAACTGATGCACTGTCCTTCAATGTGCATTTACCAATACTTTAGTAAGTACCCATTCTACCACTAACAATATAAAATTTCATCAGATTTAAATATTTCCAGCAATTTATATCCAAAAGTATTTGTTCTACCTCTGTTTGTTGAATATTGAGAAATTGGTACATTCTTAGTTTGTAATATTGAGTATGAATGTATCATGTCAAACCCCAAAACCTATCAGTAATGACATGAACAGGTGAGCGCTACGTCGCATAAGGTACAATAAAAATATGGGATACATACCGGTTGTTTATGCTGATATTACTTTGCTACCCAAGAGAAAAACACGGATCTCTCGTATCGGGAGTAAATCTATTGTCTACATCCAATAAGAAGATCTATACAATTTTGTTGAGATTGAAACTAACATATTTAGGTACGATGGTATATTCTTAGCAAGGAAATGTGAAACTATTAAAGGATTAACGAATCTTCTTTGAAACAAGTGAAATATCATAATACAGATTTAGCAGAATATAGCTTTGAACAGAACAAAACTGTATTCACTAAATAAATTGCAGGGCAATTGCAAGGCAGATGTGAGAAATTATATTCCGATACAAGGCAGATAATTTATAAACATCAATGATAGAAATATACAGATATAATTTATATGCTTTGAAACACTGTAGATTACGTTTATAAATAAATGCCTGGTCTATCATTCAGGCCAAATTACAAGTTAAACATAAGGGACCATAAAGTTACAGACACAAACTGGGAGATTTGTTTCTTTTTTTCATGCTGTTAAAAACAATGCTGTCATTGCTTGCTTTGTTTTGTTTTACTATTTTTTCAAGAATATTGTATATATTTTGTCTACACTTTTATACCTTCCCAAATTATATATGGTATACATATCTAAGTAACGTATAAACTAATGCCAATTTCGTCTCTTAGCTACTTTCAAGAGAAACGAAGATTGAAGATGTTATTGGAAAAAAACTGGAAGCAATAACAGTCTTCAGCCTTGTCATCGAGTACATCAAAAACAACTTAGTTGAGGAATGCAAGAATAAACTAAAAAACGGAGAATTCCATGAAGAGGACATCCACTGGGTACTGACAGTGCCGGCAATTTGGAATAATAAAGCCAAGCAGTTCATGCGGGAGGCAGCGGTTCAGGTCATATTTCTATCGAGAATCTTTGGCTGATTCCGCCATTCTCCCTAAGTTTCAACTAATGATGTAAGAATCTTCATCGGATAAAACCCAACTCCCCAAGGGAATTTTGTTTTGGGAATATGCGCGATATTTGTGTTTTGTTTTATTTTGTTTTATTTCTTCTAGAAGGATCAACCGTAACTCGAGCAGAACAGCTTTTAAATTCTGAAGAAGAAATGATTTTCTAAGTCAATGAATATGATGACCTATTGAATGATATTTTAAAAGCTTAGCATTTATACGTATAGTTATTTAGTGTTCAGTAGTATGAATAAATGGAAACAAATAGTGAAGAATTTCTAAAATAAAAACGACCATTAAACCAAAAAAATCCCACCAGAAAACAAAAAGAACCCCTCAAAACGAAAGAAAATGAAAGGGCAAATAAGCTTTTCTCATTACAAAAGGCAAACTATTTATGTATATGTGGACACAACTCATTGAATTGCATTCTCCTTTTACCGCGAGAACATATTAAAAACATGATATAACATGAGTAGTTTTTTTGTTTAGGACAATAGTACTATTTTCATTTAATTATAATTGTCAAAATTTTCTATTTTGAACACTTACAGCTTTTTGCTGGCTTAAAAGCGGCCTTCATCATTATATCCAGTTTTTCTGTTTTGTTTTAAAGTAAGTTGTGTTGTAATTCATAACTGATATTTACTTTGATACCAGAAATTAAAGATAGCATTTGCTGCGCTGTATAATTCGGCAAAGTTTAAATCTTGGAAAATAAGCTACCAAAAGAAAACACGAGTTTATTTCAGTGAATTGAAGAACATGGACTGAAAAGAAAATACAGAAATCTTGAGTAAATGTATTCCTCCGTACTTTGGTAAGTTATTAATTACCCGTTTTGGACATAATTTAAAGAAGTTTTTTGCATTTAAATTACATCCCGAAATCTTAAAAAAGTGAATGGGGCCAATAGTGGTATTGTAACGTGTCGGGGGTCAAGGCCAAATAAAATGGAATAGACGGACAGCTCAAACCTTTTTCATTTACTAGATCTCTCCAGTGTATTGTAGTGCCAACAAATGATGCTTTCACCACAAAAAGTTCTTATTTAAATTATACTAGCACAAAACAAAACAAATGAATAGTCAACACAATTTATTCTGTTGCTTCCAGGCTTATATATGTTTCCCACACAACTTTGAGTGTTCAAAATGGTGACAAATGAAATGTCCAAATATGTAGAATGATGTATATAACAGAGGTGTGATACTCAAAGCATGTTAAAATAACAAAAATAATAGCAGTATTAATTAGCAGGTGAAAGTCAATTTAATTATTAAATTAATCATGATTCACCTAATATCTAGTTAAAATAATCCTAATTCCAATGCTAATCTTCCACAGAATGATGATTTAGTGGTTACCGAAAATGGTTCATGTAACGTACTGAAGTGGTACCGGATTTGTGAGTCAAATCAAGGTTCGGAACAAGACTTGGGTTTATGCTTTAGAGTTATATGATCAATATGTTAGAGACACAGTATGGAACCGGACGTCAATAGTGTGTCTATGTTAAATGATAGATATGTTAGAGGCAGTCTGGAACCGGATATCAATAGTGTGTCGCGTGTTGGATGCGACACAGTGTGTCGTTGTGTCGTGTCGATTATTTAAACATCTAATTGACACAAAAACTACGAAATGGATGGAAATTTGTGTTTTCACAGTGATAAATATAACTGAGTAGGAGATTCGAGAATTCCAATCGGAATACTGATTTTTCAATGGCTAGCAGACGTCTTTGTTGATGACGACACATTAACAGTGTCGTCAATAAAATTACTATGTGGAAACTTTTATCTGATATAAAGAGGGAAATAAACGTTGAAACAACTTATGATAATTATTAGATTATGTATTATCTCCATCTATAATGATATATGCAAATGCACTTGATAAGAAAACAATTTGCCAGGTAGTTAGGTTTGTTTCACTATGACATTATACACGTACAGACGGACATGATCAAATGATCTCCACGTGTTTTGTGAAAATCGTACACACAAAAATGTTTTGAACACTTGCAGCTTTTGCTAGCTCAAATTTTAATAACAGACTTGGTCAGAGCCGTAGGAGTGAAATGACGAAGAAATAACATGAAATCAGTTTAGTTAATAGCTCAGTAAATCATCAATTGTAAGACACATTTATGAAGTCTAGTCACCGCAAAATTTACTTATACGTTGTTTTTAGAGTTAACAAATTCAATAAATTGAAATAATTTCTATACCGAAAATGATAAGATTTATTCTATTTTTTTTTACAATAGGCTGGTATTAGAGAAGGGAGAATGATGATTGCTCTCGAACCAGAGGCAGCTTCTCTTTTCTGTAGGCATATTCCTCTTAACCTGATGTCATCGGAAGAGCAAAAAACGATTGTTTGTCTTGATGCTGGGACCCGCTATATTGTCATTGATGCTGGGGGTATGCTTTAATATTTGATTTTTTGTTTCTCTGTTCTGAAGGTTTATATAAATCAATTACTTTATTATTAATTTTCTTGGAATATATATGTGTCTCAAGAGTTTATCACTTCTATATATCGCCAAGGAAACATCAAAATAATTTTAGTTTATAACCACTTCGGAATTGAGCAGTTCAGGGTCTGACCCATAACGAAAGGGAATATGGCTTTGGTAGAACGTTTCTCAATAATTATACATGACGTTAAAACCATAGGTCTTGATAGTGCAACTGTTGATATCCAAATCTGCTGCAATTGCTGTAAATCTTAATCAGTGAGTCACAAAATCACATGTTTTATCCGAAAAGTTGTATTAAGTATCATTTAAAAAAGAAAGTATTTTATTTTTGTTGAAGCCAACTTTTAGAATTATAAACAGTAGTTATAGCGCGCACTTAGGGATCGTATGGGAAATTCACAAAGGGTCTTTGTATTAAAAGACCTGTGGGGATATAACGTAGAGTTTGGGTCAATATGGCGGTTGTGGAAATTTAACTTTACGGATGACACTATGGGGGTTATGGGCAATTAACATTAAGTGCTGGTACAAGGGGATATGGGCCACTATAGAGGTTGGTGCGGGGGGATTGAAATTAACATTACAGTTGGACCAGTATGGAGAAAAAAGAATTTTACATTATGTTTGTACCACTGTGGAGGGGGATGGTGGATGCCGGGTCGAATGGAAATTTGTCATTACGTTAGGGACAATTTGGGGCTAAATGGGACCATCTACGGCTTATGGAAATGTGACATGAACGACCAACTGCAATAGAACCATCTGGGGTTAATGGCAATTAATACTGCAGATGGCACTATAAGGCTTACGGATATTGAACATCAATGGCTTATGGAACTTTAACATTATGGGACCATCTGTGACTAACGGGAATTTAGTATGGGGTTGGGTTGCCTTGAGGCACTATAGGTATTAAACTGTGTGGGTCGGAGTCACCTAATTACATAAAACAAGGACTCATTCTGACTGACTTACTCATATTCTAACTGAACAACACCTATTATTACCAACCAATCTATTCTGACTGACCAATACCTCTCCCGAATGACCAACGCCTATTTTTACCAACCAACACCTATTGTAACTGACCAATACCTATTCTTACTGATCAAGATCTAGTTTGGATTATTAACGCTTATTTTTACTGACCAACACTTATTGTTACTGACGAACACTCACTGACAAACAAATGGATGTGTGAGAGGGGATGTAATGTGGGGGTGCTGATAGGATGATGAGAACCTACACCAATTCTTATACAGAGCCACAAACTCGACCTTACAGACAGGCATACAACAAGAAAGACAAACATTCGTCGGTATTATGCAACATAGATACCAATAAACCTATAGAAAGCGAAAGGTTTGTGTTAGGGGAAGGATGGGATCACTATCGCACTTATAATTACCATCCAACACGCAATCACAAATGGAAAATAGGGAGTTCGAGTATGATTAATAACATATGAATACATACATACAATTACATATACAAAGAGGGCATATGTTATCATGACTAACACATGCAGATACAACAAAATAACAGATAAGAAAGGTAAGGTATGGATATTTGAGTTTTGTTTCAAATGCAAACATACAAAGACATGCACACACAGAAACACAAACACGTTGGCAATAACTTATTATTATTTTGTTTTTACTATACTGAATGACCCTGCAAATGACAGCTGGTGTACCCCTGATAAGGGGCCTTTTTAGACAGCGCACATCTCCTCTCATCGATGCTTATGTAATAGGTGTGCAGAAACAGAGAGGCTAAAGTGAGTCTGACTAGCCTCACTTTCATAATCCTCTGCCCTAGGTATTAGAGTTTCTCCTTGTTCTTATTCTTCTCTTCCAGCTGATGTTGCTGCTACTACTACTGCTGCTAATGTGGACATGTAGTCACTGTTACTATTAGAGTTACTAATATTCCTACTACTGCTGTTTTATTTTCTGCCCCTTGTGCTCCTCTCTGTCCTTTTTCCCTTTCCTTTTCTTCTTCTAAGACATCCGTTACGAGATCAGTCACCATTCTAAAGCAGTTGGAATTTCTCTTCACGAAACTTTTTCTTCTTGTTAGCAGGACAAATTCCTCACCTCAGTCTAGGAGGACATTTAGACTCTGGCTCATTCTTCTTGTCTGTTCTATGATGAATGGCAAAACTGGCAATAAGCAGTGCTTTATATAGAGAAAATGGATGCCAACCGTAGTGATTCATTTTTTTGGGTGGGGTGTGTGGGTGTCTCGCGGCTCAGACATCAAGATTAACTGATAGTGTAACCGTTTTACTTCGGGTCACTGTATAGTTAGAGCGAACTATCGAATAAAGCTGCATACTACGATCGAGTGTCATCATGAAGCGAAATGGGGCGATTGATCCATACGCATCACCACAAGTACTATTACCACGATAGTCGAGATCATCCAAGAGTTCAAATCGCACTGCAGCTCTCGAGGAATATTATATCCATCCTAAACGCAGCCGGTGTTTCTGCGGTGACCTCTGACTTTCATTCTTTGAATCTGACAGTGTAGGTGTATTCTGTAGTTCAAAATGTTCTCGAAATCAACTTGCTCGCAGGTAGGATATGAAATAATCCTCCTGTGGTTCAGTGTGACTTTGATCTTGGATGAGCTTGCCTTTCTTCATCGTGGTAATATTAACGGTGGTGCTGCATAAAGATCAATCATCTCATCTCGTTTAATGAAGACACTTGCTCATAGAATACAGTCATTTTCAAATGTACTCTCACTATATAGAGACCCGACGTAAATGGTCACATTGCTATGTGCAACATGTTGCTTTGTAAGAACGAGTATTTGTTTCCAAGGTATGTGTGTGATAGATCCTATTATAGTCATTCTCTCCCTTTGTTTTCTTTCAAGAAAGCAATAAGTTTTCTTTTGTTTTTTAGTTCATTCATTTTTTCATCAATTCATTCGCTCGTATATAAAACAATAATTGTATGGATAAGATTAACTTCCTTTTTCAGATAAAAGTATCTTTTTCTTAAAAAGTGCAGACATTATATGTACGATACACATCACAAATGTACTTTACTTCTGCTGTTTAAACCAAGATGTAACTCCTCATTCAGTAAAATGTACATAAAACCTTACGCTGAATGTAGAACTTCTAACCATGTTTTTGGGACAAAGTGTAAAGCAATCTTGTTCTGTAAACTGGGAGCTCCAAATACGGAAGGTGTAATTTAATGTATCTTAGATTTTTTCAGACTTTGCATTTGATCTGACTACGTTTGAAATGAAACCTAAGTCCAGTATTGTTTCACTTACTGCCTTCTTGAATAGACCATACCTCAATACGATTTATTATCCTTGGATCTAAGTCTGTTTGTTTGTTCGATTGTTTAAATTACTGCTATAGTTGAAAATTCAAATATTAAAAAAAGAGTTAACACATGCCACGGTCAGTAATTTGTACATTATTCACATTTCTACTAAGTAATGCGTCAGCTGTTTTCTCTATCTGTCCATTTGTCTATCTATCCAATGTAGAATCACCTAGTAGGTTCTAATAGTGTACTGTAAACAGGTTCTGGATTTATGCACACAAGAAACTATTTAGTAGAAAGATCAGAAGAAATCATATATATATATATATATATATATATATATATATATATATATATATATATATATATATATATATATAAACAAATGTTTAATATCTTTGCAACGCTCTTGTGAATATGCTGCCTTTCAAACTTCTTCACAGGATCTATGAAAATAAAACTTTAATTGCATAAGCTTTTACCATTATCAGGTTTAGACGTTTCAAAAAGAATATCATTCTTTTAAGAACACATTATAAAATAAATGTGTAGCACTGTTATCTTTTATTTCTGAACATCGGTAGAGTATTCTGTTGTAAATGATGCAGAAATCTGCTTTCTGTTAACCACACTTTATATAAAGACTACATTTTAATAATAGTTCAAATGAATAAGTATACATTTGCGAAAAGTTAATTTGATTCATATTCCAATTGTATCTGAAACTCTTTCATTTTTCCCTTTTGTATCCGGAGATAGAAATGACATTTCCCATTTTCAGGACGTTAGTTTGAGCCCGTTGTTTATTTCTCTGCTATTTAGAGGCCTCGTGTAGCAATTGTATGATTTCAGACTTTAACTCAAAAGTTTTCAAATTTTTCCCTTGTTACAGCCTCTTTATTTTGTACATACACTGAGTCATGGCACATGTCTTCTCGCATTCTGATTGGTGGATACAAACCATGCAGTGCCTGGGAGTCAGGCCACACGCCATCCCTCGTTCTGATCTTGTATTAAAAACACTGGATGGGTGGATTAGTACGACGCACTCTGACAGGCCAAGCACCCCTCGCTCTCGTCAAAACAAAGGATGCCCTACGGTTAGCTATGTGCCAAAACTAGTTTCAATCGCGTTCCTCTCTATATAAGGCACATTGTTTCACCAGTCTTGCCATTCATCGTCAACCACACAATAAGAATGAACCCGAGTGCGAATAGCCGTTTTACCGTTGCCTTTGTCAATTTCGAGAGAGTGAAGCAGCTACGAGAGCGGTAGAATAGTTTTATTTCCTTCCAGAGAGAAAACATTTCGTGAAGAGAACCTCAATCTGTTTCTGAATGGCGAAAGATCTCGTGACGGATGTCTTAGAAGAAGAAAATGAAAGGGAGACGAAGGAGTGTTAGGAGCTGAAGAGCTGAAGAGGCAGCAACAACAGCAGCACCAGGAACAGAAGCAACTCCAAAATAAATAGTGGGAACAGTTCCAACATTGGCATTATTGGTAGCAGCAGCAAGAAGCAGAACCTCCAATACCTAGGGTAGACGATTGGGGAAGTGTGCCTCTCTGTTCCCTTTGACCAATGGCATAAAGATTGATTGGAGAAGAGGCATGCTGCCTGTAGACCTCGGCCATGAAGATGTCAACACTAAAAACAGCACTTCTCGGAGATACACCAACTGTCCTTTTCGGGACCATCCATTATTATAAAAACATAATAATAATAAGTGTTGCCTAATTCAAAGTTTGCTTGGTTGTTTTCTTCTTTTTTGTGTGTGTTTCTATGTCTCTGTATTGAAAACAAAGCTTGAATACATCTACTTAAGCTTTGTAATGTGTGATTTTATTCGTGTGTTAATGACCATATAATACACATTCCCTCCCATTGCAGGTGTTAAGGATTATTCCATAACCTTTTCCATGTGTTATTCCATATTGCTTACAAAGTATAAGTGTTGTCTATCCAATCCTGACCTAACAAACGTTTCCCTCCATATAGGTGTGTTTGATGGTGAGAATAAATGTTTGTCCGTCTCTTTGCGTTTGTTTGTAAGAATGAGTGGGTGGGTCTGTATAAATAGATGTTAATACTCATCATTCAACTCCATTACTTTACATCTCTCTTACAATTGGCGCGTATTGTTCATTCAGAATATGTGTTGGTCAGTAAGAATATAGATTGTCTATTGAGAATAGGGGGTGGTCAGTAAGAATAGGTGTCGGTCAGTAAGAATTGGTGCTGGTCAGTAAAAATACGTATTAATCCGGCAGAATATGTGTCGGTCAATAAGAATAGGAGTTGCTCAGTCAGAATAGGTGTTGGTCAGTCAAGATAGGAGTTGGTCAGTCAGAAGAGGTGTTGGTCACAAAGAATAGGTATTGGTCAATACAAATATATGTTGACCAGTAAGTCTATGTGTTGGTCAGTTCGCTTGAGTCCTTTTCTATGATTAGGTGCGTCTGACCCACTCTGTTCAATATTCTTAATGACCCAGAGTAAACCAAGCCCATTTTAAATTTCCGTAATCCCTAAGATGGTTACATAATGTCAATTTCCATTAGCCCCAATTAGTATCATAATGTGAATATTCCAAGAGTCCCAGATGGTTCTCCGATATTAAATTTCCATAAGCTGCAGAGTGTCATCTCTAATGTTAAATTTCCGTAAGCCACAGATGGTTCCATATAGCCCCAAATTGTCCCAAACGTAATATAAAATTTCCATTATCACCCCATATAGGTCCAAGCGTAATGTTAATTTATCATCTCCAATATAGTGTCCCCATAACGGCCATAACGTTAATTCTCCATAACCCCATAGTATCATCCGTAATGTTAGGCTCCCATAGTGTATCGACCCTTTTCCAAGGTATTTCCCATAGGCCCCCAAAATTGTCCATATAACTACTAGCAATACTATGTAAAATATGCTTTTGTATAAATTAAAATATGTTGAAACGTGTTTAACAAACCTTCTTGAACGGTTTTCATTAGTGCGCATATCTGGTGGTGTAAATGCTTTATAACTACTGTTGAGAGTTGTTAATGGGAGAGAAGCATAATATCATAAATTCGATCAAAACTATTAAAATTATAACTACATGCAAATGAAAAGTATCTGTTTGTATTAAGGCGGCACTGTTGATATCAATATTCACGAAATAATGCAAGATGAGAGGTTGAAAGAACTCCACAAGGCCACAGGGGGAGCGTGGGGCGGGCTGGAAGTAGATGAATCTTTCAAACAGTTCTTGGTCAAGATATTTGGAAATTGAGTACTCCAAACGTTCAAGAGAAAAGCGTTGGATGATTACATTCTTCTATTTCGAGAATTTGAGCTGAAGAAGAGAAAAGTGACACCAGTGGGGGAAGGCAAAATTCTCATTATAATCCCACAATCACTGAGAGAACTATTTGAGAGTGAAACAGGTGAAACATTGAACCAACGTATCGCCCAAACTGATTTTGCCTCCCTGATCGAAGTGTTGAAGGGAAACAAACTTAGGATTGACCTTTCCGTAATGAGAAGCGTCTTTGAAAACTCGACAAGAAGCTTGGTAAAGCACATTCAGTTGTTCCACGACTCCGATAAGTACGGTGTCACTGTTGCCCTCATGGTAGGAGGTTTCTCTGAGTCACCAATGCTCGTAAATGCTGTAAGAAAGGCATGTTCTTCCTGGAAGGTCGTAGTACCTGATGAGGCTGGTCTTGTGGTATTAAAGGGAGCTGTTATTTTCGGACACAACCCCACACCAATTGCATATAGAGTTTCTAGGTACACATACGGTTTCGGAACGAGTGAGCTATTTATCGAAGGCGAACACTCCGAGGAGCATGCACATTTTGTCGATGGTGTAAAGATATGCTGTAAGATCTTCAATTCATTTTTGCAAGAGGACGAGCTTATACATGATGGGCAAATTTTTGTCGATAGATGGAAGGCTCATCCAGGTGAAGACACGGATAATTTTACATTAGCAATATATGCAAGCAGTGATAAAAATGTACGATACACGACAGATAAGAGTTGCACATCCCTGGCTTTACTTACAGTAGACAATCTAGATATGAATGTTTCGAGAAAAAAAAGAAAGATGCTAATAACTATCAAGGCCAACAATTCAGAACTGCAAGTAGAAGCTACGGATCAAAAGACCGGCAGAATCTTGAAGACTTTTATAGACTTTTTGTAGCAGTGTGTCTGAGTTTAGAATTATCGGCAAGGGGACCATACCTATCATTGTAAATGTTTGGCACATGCGTCCATTTTCAAATGGTACTTTTTTGCAAAATCTTTTTGTTGTAACTAAACTAATGTTTTCTAGCTTACAGGCAGTTTCATCTTTTTCATTTTATCCAAAGTTGGTCTTTTTCAGATGAATAATTGCAGCTCATAAAGTTCATTATTGCCGGTTTATAAATTGATGAATTCTCGTTTAATAAATTGAATAAATTCTCGTTTGATAAATTGATGAATTCTCGTTTAATTCAGTTTATGTGAATTACACTTGTTTGTACTTGGCTTGTAACAAAAGTTGAGATAAATGATGCAAGTATTGGCATAAGACACATGCTGTATGCTTTGATGAGCCATTGATGAAGATAAGAAACCAATTCACCAAGGCCTAACACTGAACGTAGATTGGCAAATATATATCCTTGTAAATGAAGACACGTGTTTCGTGTTGAGGACGGCATTCATTTGTGTACTTTTTCATCTTTGTTTAATTTTTGTCTCAACCGAGTTGCAAATTAATGGGCGAGATACTAAAACTCTTTTTCATTTGAATAGCTTATTATTTATTGAATCTAAATAAAATGATTTACTTATATTTGTCCACATATCTTTGGAAAATAGAGAAAACAAATAGTGGATAATTATAATTCATATCTAGATGGAGCTAATATGATGCAACATTAATAGGCCTTTAAAGTTAGATCTAAATAATGTTCATTATGTGTATTATTCATTGTCCGTCAACGTGATCACATGTGTATTCATTAAATACCATTCTCGTTTGGCATTTTTTAATTTAATAAAGCTTGCGATATGACAATGCCATTTTCAACGCAGATTATTTATCTTTGCTTTTGTTCTCTGAGATTCCGAGAAATTCGTAATCGAAATGTTCATGATAAATAAAATGTAAAGAGAACAAAGTGACCAATATATATTTGAAACACAAGATAATCAGAGTTCCATTCAAATTCCGCAAACATTTGATGAAAATAGTGACAATGATGACGATGATCATGATGTTGGTAGATGATGTTAAATGAAAGATAATACAGAATTATAGAATCTTAATCTAATCATCAATATGTATATTTTGTATATATGCTTTAAACATATTATTTTCTTTTCGTAAAAAGGGCTTTGTATGCACAGTAACATTATATAAATACGTTATACTGGTAGAAACTGAAGTACATATATGCATGTATTTTTTGATGTACAGCGTATGCATATGCGTCTATGTTTTTTCTGTTTGTCTTTGGTGTGTGTGTGTATATATATATATATATATATATATATATATATATATATATATATATATATATATATATATATATGCAAATCTGTGCATGCAAGAGTAAATAATGAGTGCTTTTGTATGTTTGTGCTGAACAGGGTTGGTAGGTGTGGGAGTATTTGAATGTGAACATGTCTGATAGTGTGTGGGATGCACTGTACATATTGGTTAATTCTGTAACATTTTTGTACAAACTGTACTTACTTGCACCATTATATTCAGGTAGTTCAATTCTGTATCAATATCGTGGTAAAATATCTGTAAAAAGTGTTTATATCATATCAATTGCATTGATGATCTACGGAAAATATCTAAATACTGACTTTTAGTTTAACTTACTATATTTTTAAGGTATATATTATAGTCCCATTTTACAGATGCTTGCAGGGTAAAATTGATTTAAGGATTGACTGTTTATTGTTTTTATACGTTATTTGAAGTATGAACCGAAATAACGCTGTGCATAAACTGGTCAATCCTTATAATTAAATTGTATATCTAATACAGACAAAATAAGGAAAATTCTTTTAAAAAGTGTGTTAGCAAGACCATTCTAACGTTGTCTAACTGTGTGTGAATACATGCAAAATAGATACCTGTATCCGTAATGTGCATACAGGCAAATAGAATGCTTCAAGCAGTTGCCTGACAATATGGCACAAAGTCACCCAGGTCATTAAATCATTACATGAACACCCTCTATTGAACTATGTAGTCCAAGTACTCACAGCAAAATCCACGGTGTACAAATACACATTTGATTAAACGGCAACATTGATTTCAGTTTGTTTAATTACTTTTACTTTCATTTCCTGATGTTGAAATTTGGGAGTAGTGTCTACTTGACCTAGCTAGTGTACAACATTCGCTTTAAAAAAATAGGTTTTATTTCTTAACTTTTGCAGTATAGTCTAGAGTTTACTGGAAATGACAAAACTGCCTACTTAAAAGAATAATTTGTTGTTGTTGTTTTTTTTTTGTTTTTTGTTTTCTTTTCAGAGAGAGAAAGTCGCCATTGTTTATACACCTCATCAATGCACAAAGTGATAAAAACACTCAAAATTAAATCAATTCGATAGTAAACCTCTTTCTGAATCTAAAGTATGGGAGGAGGGGCTACTTGTAATTACTATCAATTATGAATCTTTTCTTAAACAAAAATCAAAACAGTTGTTTATGTTGTTAAAAAATATCAAGCACGAGCCTCCTGGACAAATGCCAAATGAAGTGGCCGCATATAATTTAGACATATGTATCTTTGATTGAGTGTATCTAAGGAAATATGCATTAGTGTGTATGTAACCCCTCGTGTGTGTGTGTGTATGTGTGTGTGTGTGTGTATGTGTGTGTGTGTGTGTGTGTGAGAGAGAGAGAGGGAGAGATTGAAAGGCCGCACACGAGAAAATAGTATGACTTGAATTACTTTATTTAAATATTTGGTCTAGAACTCATCAGTTTATTTCACCCAGTTTATGTTTTCCTTCTCTGCTGTATCAGGGTCTATCTATAAAAATTCCTTTGAGAGTGCTTAACGTCTGAAAATCCCAAAACTAGCTTTAGTTTCAGCTGATTATTTTCCCTATTACTTTCCGACGACAGTCAAGGACAGCTTCATTTGTTTTAGTGGGTGAGAATGGCACAGTCCAAGCTATCAAAATCTACAGCAAGTTATTAATTTAAATTTAGAATTACATCTAAAGAGAATTTCAACTTTTTTCAACTTTTCGTTTTTGCCCTAATTGTTTCAAAACATGGAAATACGACTATAGGCACAGAACCAAAGCGATTGCGAGGGAAAATCAACAGTTCTGCCCAAATAATCGACTTATTTTGGCCTTGCTAGATGTAACTATGCTAAAATGTACATGTCAGAATGTAACCTGGATAAAATTTGGATCGTTAGTACGAGCGATAAACTCTCTCCATCTCTCACCTCTCTCTCTCTCTCTCTCTCAGCTTTATATTTTCAGTCTTGTGAAGTCGAATTTGTTTCTTGTTTTCTTTGTTTTTAGTTTTTTTTTCACAGCATTATTTATTATGCACCGTAAACATGATATGATCACATTGCTCACGTTGTTGATGTAAACCAACATTACGTCAGTGTAGCTTGCAAATATTTTACACATAATTCAATGTGGATGTAGTGCCAGTGAGCGGTGCTAAACTTTAATATTTCACTCAGGTATAGACAAAAGAAATCCGAAATGGCCTGGCCAATTTGACGCTTGGAAATTATAATGAGGAAAGAAAAATGTAATTACAGATGATTAAAATTAAATAAATCTAAGATATGTTCATTAATCTAAATTATAATCATTAATCAGAAATATTGTTGTTGTTTATTAAGGACTTATATGTTTTATATAAATACGGCAGAAAATAACTGAATATAGTTTGGATATTTCAGTAAATACATAAAATCCTTTTTACATCAATGCTAACAGAAGTACTTTTTTCCATTGACTATTCAGTTCTTTGTTTGCATTTTAGAGCTAGCTATGTGTTTTATGAATTTGTTTCATATTTTCATAGTTTTTAGAACCTAACCTAAAATCAATTAAATAATCTGAAATAAATAAATAAGTCAATAATTCAACTCATTATTATGGAATCCCATGATATGGTACAAGAAATGTTCTAACTACCTACATACTGTATGCTAATATTCATGGATTTATAACTTCATAAATATCACTTACAGATCCAACATTTTTATGTATAGCCGTTAGTGTTCTTTCCTGTAATGGTTTTAAGTTGTTAGGTAGTTTGTTTGTTTCATGCTATGTGTATTGATTTTGTCAGATGTAAGTGAAATAAACTTCGTATTGCGAACGATTGTATTTTTACGGAAGCATAATCTTGGGATATCAAAACTCATGTAGATATGCACATTGTACAATGCTTGTTAAGTAAAAATTCTACATCAATTTTGTGAATGTATTTTTGAATTTATGTAGATATACAATTACATGTTAATATCATAATAACTTTTTAATGACTACGTATTGTATAATGTTCTAAACATATACTACTCAACAATATATCAAAGCAAATAAGTCTCAAACGTTTGCCTTACTCCTGCTTATGACATACTAAATGTACAGACATGCTCCTGATGTTGCTCTATTTATTTGAGTTCCCTTTTCGGAAAATTGCTCCAGCGACGCTTTTCATAGAAACCTTAAGAGGGTAATGATTCAAATTGCTTTAACACTGTATGTGTACAAAATACCTCTCTTAGCATCTAACTCTTACTGGAAAATGTTATTACTCCCTTGGTCTACTAATCTTGCCTCATATCATATCTTTGACAATGGTTATAAGTCATGTTCGAGTGTAGACCAAGGATGTCCATAATGATTTCAGAATAGCTTGCGAAAAACTAAATTGTCTGGAAGCCCTACTAGAAATAACTTTATTGTCTAATCTAACATTAAACGTGTGCATGTAAATAACAACGGAGCAAGACTGGATGAACTTAGTATAGAGCTTGATTTGCATGACACTATCTGTCTACAAGAATTCAATCTTGATATTACAGTCTCTGATAATGAACAGACAACTTATGGGAGGGTTGGGCCACAAGTGAATTACAATAGAAAGGATTTTTGTTAGCACGGGGCTGTGCATATGCATAACAAATGAAACAAAACTAATTGACTGATTAAGTCAAATGCCAGCTCTTCCAGAAGTTATATACTGAACTACTTGACCACATTGCTACCTACAGCATCTAACGACACCAAAGCCATCATCACTCTTGACTAAGCAGCCTACCGTGCTGCCAATAATTCCCGGCAATGCAGCTGCTGCCATTTTGGCTGAAGCAAGCAAATAATCGCCAAAATTTTTCAAGCCTTGTTTGATCATGTGAAATAATGATTTACCTGCAGTAGGTGGATTTGGGTGAGTCGATGGAGTATCAGATACAGTTTGTGCTTTTCACAAAAGAAAAAAATCTATACATTTTTCTAGATTAAATAAAAAAATAGAAAAAATTGCTATAATGACGATTATTCGTGTTTGATTGAGTCTTTTATCGTTAACAAAGTGTTTCACTTTGTTTCTTACAATGTGTATGGCAGTTACTGATAATTACAGAGGGGTAAAATTAACAGATCGAGAATAAGCATCAGAGATGAAGATGGCAATACATTTTCCCAGTATGCCTGCAACGTGTACTTTCCATGTTAAGTAAACAGATCAGGTACAGAATATTTGCAATTATAGTACTTCGAGGTTCCAGTGAACATTTACACATTGAGACAAAAACAGATGCAAAAGTCACATGATTAATAGTGACTTAGATCTCAGCAATAACCGTATCGTCAATTTTCGTGATCCTGGCAAAGTAACTGATACAGCAAATAAAAACTATAAAAAATGCATTGAGAATAGTTATATTGTCAGAAATATTGAAATGGATATGATGCAAAATATCAATATGGTTGTAACGACTCTAGGTCTCAAAAACAAGTAACAGAAAGAAAATGAAACCAACAATTTAAGTAAAGTCAACAAGCAATTTATTTCCCTGCAATACAAAGTAAAACTTCAAAAGACACAGTTTATAAATTAAATTTCAAATAATCCTAACTGTCCTATCACAAGCATATGATGCAAAATATCAATATGGTGGACATGTATCAGAAAGGTAGGGAAAATGAGATCAGTTCATTGCTTATGGGACTTATAAGGTATCATTGTGCTAATGATCTGGATCAAACAACTACAGTCTCTTAAAATGTCTGGAAATATGCTAATTAATTTTAGGCGGAATAGGATTTACTCTCTCTCTCTCTCTCTCTCTCTCTCTCTCTCTCTCTCTCTCTCTCTCTCTCTCCGTGAAAACAACGGGTACCACATTCAATGATTATACAATGTGTCAAACTTATATTGTTTAAAAATAAAAACTTCACAAATCCAAATTATTTCCAAATGACTCAATGGCGAGTTACAAAAACATCCGTGAGTGGGCAGCACGATTTGGAACGATGACAAAGTCAAAGTAAGACCGTAAATCAATACATTGATCACCATCCAAAGGGAGGTAACTCATACAGAGCTCAATCGTTCGATGATGAGCAAAAGTCCACAAGAATTTCAAATGGTAAGAAACTCAATTTTGTATGTATATTGTTTGGTTTTCAATTAGGTTTTTAATGGCATAGCAACGCAAGTAGTTGTTCAGTGCTGATGCAATTAGAGTAAAGTGCTTGCCCAAGTACACACCATGGTAGCCGACCCAGACTTATTCGATGGTAGGATTTGAATGAGCACCCGTTTTGTTACGAGTCTGGTACCCTATACCACTAAGCCAGCGCGACTCCTGTCTGTATATGGATAATTCTGTATTATGTTAAGCGCTTTTAAAACGATGTCGACATTCCAATAAACACCTGCTTCAACTGAGTTGATTTAACTGGAAGCATTTTTAAAGTTAGTTTGAATACATGTTTAGACATCAGTTTTTTTTCTTCTTGTTTTCTGCTTGCGATAGTCACACATGTTTACTTTCTATATGAGCTTGATCAGATTAATCCGATTTCTGGCAAAATCCAGAGCGAGAGAGAGAGAGAGAGGAAGGGATCACGGCGTGCCGAAATCCGACTAGGTATGTGCTTTTTATTTCACTTAAGATAACATTGCGAAGAGTATCACTCCTTAATCGTAATGGATTAAGCCATTTATAACAATCCAAAAACAAGGGGCCTAAATGTTCAGAAGTGAAAAATGTTAAACCTGGTTGCATACTATTCTTGAAAACGGATTGTTTGAATCTTACACTGCTCCATGTAAATTGCGTAGCAAAGAAAATATATGAAAGTTAATAAAAAAAAAGATGAAAAAAAGATGAAAGTTAATCATGTCTACGTGGCTTCTGATCCAACATGATCTAACAGCAACTGTAAAAGCTGCCCGCACTGCTTCGCTCTTTCTTTCTCTCTCTCTCTCTCTCTCCCTCTGTCTCTCTGTCTCTCTCTCTCTCACTCTCTCTCTCTCCGGCAAACACATATACAAACATAAAGACAACATGCATGTCCAGGAAAGAATTACTAGTATATTATTGCACGTGGCAATGTTGAGAGCCTTCAATGAGTCTGTAACGAATGCCCTTCAGCTTGACCTCGCAAAACTGTCAATGTGTCCCCATTCAGATTTAACAAACTTAAAGATGCGTTGTCTATGCCCGGTTTTGGTATGATTTTCTGACTGGATGGCATCAAGCAAACTTGACTGTTTCATTTAATTAATTTCAATTATGTTCAAAGATGCATTTTGGTTTGGATCACAAGCCACGATGAGTGTCTTATCGTGACATCACTGACTTACTTTGTTTTCGATTATTGTCCATTTGTGTACGTAAAAAAATAGTTGTTTTCTTCATTCAAAACTATTTGACTGTTTTGTAAATAGTTATACGGTATTGATTTGCTAAAGAGTAGATATCGAAATCAATTAATTGATTGGAGATATCTGGTTTTCTCTTCTTTTCCCCCCAACGCGCAGCTCATTTTCCCTTTCATTACAAGCTTCGGGTGATGAAAACCTTTCAAAGCATAAGCTATTGAAAATATTGATACACGCGGAGTCATAAGATCTCGTTTTGGGTTCGACTCTTTGCGGCGCTTCAACTACCCTCAATAAAAACAAATGGCAAAACAAGGTGGAGCAGCTACGTTATCTTTGGACCTTCTTCATCTATGAATTACATTCTTAATGGCAGAAAACACAAACAGACAACACTAGCAAATATTAAAGAGGATGAGCAGTTTTTAATGACTTGTCTTCGTATTCTCGAAACTTTCTGAGCTAGATGCTTGAACGCAAGCTCAAAGTATAGCAACTTTGTCAGCCTATAACTTTAATTAGAATCAAACAAGAACCACCGAAATTTCAGATTTTTCTTAATATGTATATGTGTGGTAGATTGCCAAATTTCGATGACGCAGATCTTCGGAGTTTTGAGCTTGAACTTGATATTCTTGTTCAGACAGTTTCCAGAATAAGAAAGCTGAGACACTAAACATAAATCAAAGTGTTGATGATACTGAGGGCAGCCGAACAGTAAAGAGTAGATAGGAGATGGTGGCATACTTTTGTAACACTTTGTCAAATCTCATGAAATTGTATACATCAAGATACATAACAATCCTCACTTTGGTCAGGGACGCAAAATAAAACACATGCAAGTCATTAGGCCATTGTTTAAGTCTTCTGGTCTACAGTCTGTAGAGCTAACAAAAGGCCCAAGTGCACATACGATCACTCACCTGGTTAACATCTGTCTAATAGCTAAATGCTTCAGTTGTTCAAGAAATGTAGGTTATTAGGATGCTTTCTCTTGAAATTTCTGCTCATTATGTTTTAACGCATATGTTTTAAAACATATTTGTTAAGATTTATCTTTCTTTTGTATCTCGATCCATATTTGATGTCAGATCAGCCAACTTTGTATTATTAAAAGGCTTTTAAGCAAGAATTACATTTGTCAAATTTTGTTGAGCACTTTTTGAGGCAATGTCATCTACAAGTTTTTTTTACTGGTTTTAGAAAGGGCGACCATATTTGAATGTTGCTAACTTAAGCCTCCTTGCAAACATCAAATATACGTCATGCTGCAAGGTTTTGTCTCAAGTTTGGTCAGATTCTATTCAGTAATCTTGGAGAAGAAGTCATGAAAATGTTTCTTAATATTTTCAGTAACAATGACGATGTTTGATGATGAATCTGCAATATTTGCATAAAATTAAGAAGCCAGAGTTTTGTCTCGAATCTATTTACATTCTCTTGAGTGTTTAGGGAAAATTTTGCACGACTGTATAATAGTTAGCAACGACGCCATATTTGATAGAGGAATGGCATTATTTTTATAAATGTGTCAAATTTAGCCAAATTCAGTTGAGTTTTGGGAAGTTGTTAATTTTATGTATGTATGTATGTATACGTATCCTTAGTGCATGTGCTTTTCCCTAGTCGGTAAACTTCTGGCAGACCTGTGGCCACCAAAGGAATAAATATGTAAGGCAATCAGAGAAATAAATATGTAAGAAATAACTTCTCAGGCGCGTGGCATATAGGGAATATGCAACTTCCATACAATCAGACTTGTTCTAGTAGCTGCCGTGGCTCAGTGGTTTACGTACCAGATTCACAACCGAAAATCCAGGCTGGCGCTTGGGCAAGGCACGTTACTTCAATCGCTTAGTTGCCTTGCGGTGCCGTAAATCACCAAACCAAACTTTCTCTAGTGACCACAATGTTACAGCTCACAAAAAAAGACCATTATTTTATCAGATGGCGTGGAATATATGTCTCATATGAAGATAAGTATTTTCTTTAATAAGGTAACTCAACCCCGACGAGATTTGAATTCCCAACCTTTTGATCCAAAGTCCGACGCATCGTCCATTAGGTTATGGGGCCAAATGTTGGAAAATTTACCTATGTCAAAACATGCTTTTTGTCTCTGTTCGAAAGACGCACTACTTGCCTAGGAAAGCATTATTTATAAAAAGAGTTACTACTTTGGCAATTTACACTGTAATTTTCCATAATGCTACTATTTTCAAAATAAATGTGTTGAGAATACAATTCACCTGACACCTTTGACGATATTTCTGAGATGTGAATCTAACAACGTTCCTGTCACTTTTTTTTCTCAAAGACTAAACTGATGCTAATAATTTTCATCTGTCATGAGTGTCACATATTTTCTTCACAAAAGATTACGAGGCATTTTCGTTAAAGCTGCTTGTAACTTTTGCAATCTGCTTTGTGGATTGATGAATCTTATTTTATTGCTTCTGGTGTCTCTTTCTTTCTTGTATCCTACTAAACATTTTCAATAGCAATGGAATTACGTTTTTATTGTGTTATATTAAGTCATGCTGGCTGTTACCGCAGGTATTACATCTTTTGATATCCATTTCTTTATGGTGACCGTGCAACTGGGAAGAAATATTTATGTTATATAATGTAAACGGGAAATCTATCGAGTGAACACTAGCTTCATTACAGCTAATGAGCAAGTGAAACAAACGTTTTTCAAGGGAGCATTGACAAACATTTTCCTATGACAAGACAAATGTCAGCGTGTGCACATATGTATATATATATATATATATATATATATATATATATATATATATATATATATATATATATATATATTCATTTATTCGTTCTTTTAAATAGGAGAGGTCTCCACTAAGAACTAAATACTCGAAAACCTGTTTCTAATTCCTAAGACGGCACCCACTGTTTGTCTTTATCTTCATTTTTGCTGTTGCCGGATTATTGTAAGGAAAGCTTTTCACTTGAAACGCTTTTTACGTATGTAAAAATAATGCTCATTTCTTTGTTTTGTAAATTACTAAGGTATATTTCAGAACATAAATGCCAGGTTATGGAGAAAGAAACAAAAATGAAGCATCATTGACACGACAAAAAGCAAAATGAGGTTTTACGGTCATTTTACGCATAAAATTCAGACATTATATATCCTTTGAATATATGGGGTAGTTGGAATCGATCAGCATGAACGGAATATGGGTGTTCAATTTATGAACATGATATTAATATTTTAGTACCTGCCTAACGTAAGTTATTTTGGGCATTGCTAAGTCATAGCACTTATTCATATTGTCAAACAACCAGTTTATATCATAAAAATATAAAGTTATAAGCCCATATAAACTGATTCCATATATAGAACGTTACTTGTTCAAAACAATTTGGTTTCATTTTTCCCATATATCACATAGTATTTACTTCCAATTTCATCTGTCAGCACTATCTATGTCGTAAACTGGGTGCATTTCATTGTCGTGTAAAATTGAAATTATGGATGCTGTTGAGTTAAAACGTATACTCTCTGCAGTATTATCCTCACTTATCTTGCGATACAACCGAAATAAAGAACGCTTCTTTATAGATAACATCGAGAAATAAAATAGTACTTGTGTATTAAGTCTGACGTTCGAAATGTAAAAGAAACCTCGGTAATCCTGTATGATATTCGTGCATTCCTTTTCAAGATCGAGGCAGAATTAATTTACCTTATTCTTCACACACACGTTATTATAAGTCCGCACTATCATCGAGTATCAGAGACTTACGATGTGTAAACAAGAGACGATTACATTTTAAATGCTTTGGGTACTCTGTTTCCAATGTGCAGGTACAATCTTATGTCGTATCTTGTTTAACTTTTGTGTCGTTTCTTATTAAACTTGGTGCAAATTATCTAAATTAGTACGAGAAGCTTATTTTAATATATCTTTCATCCATCAAATTCCTGTGAGCATAATTACGTAATTCAAAAAGTTACAAAACGTTTCATTCTTTAATCGAACAATTTCCAAAAATTCACAATTATGATACAAATAAATTTGCCGGTATGGTATCTTGTGCCAAAGTGTTATAAACGATGCATTGAAAGTCAAGAACAGCACAATGAAACTTGAACAACAAGTACCTATAAATTAGCAAAACAAAATTGCAAAAAAGTACCTCTTATTTGCAGACTCTTAACTGCTTTTGTATGAAAGTTAAAAGAAGAGAGGAAAGTCTAAGTAAATAAAAGCAGCCGCCCAGATTATTTCTATCATGTTTGTTTTTACCTTTTCCAGACTTAAATTAAGTAACCATACTTCGGATATAGAACTATCGTAATATATATATATATATATATATATATATATATATATATATATATATATATATATATATATATATATATATATATATATATATATATATCAGCGATAATATTATAGTATTTATTACACCGTACAATTTACTTGATTTTTTTCCGATTCAGTTTTTTGCACTATTTACAAAAGGTGTTATGCCTGTTACAAGTATGCAAATAAGAGTATACGTATCCAGATTTTAAAACAAAACATATTGCAAAACAGAACAATTACCACTTTGACAGAAATAAAACCGTTGAAGTAGATTTTAAATTTCAATGATAAATGATAGAAAGATAGAATTTTTTTTATATCCAATGACCCAATGACATCACTACACTGATACATTTAAAAACTGAACATGTGGTTTAAATGTAATTATATATTGCTATCATGATTTTGTTGCCTAGTCGAAATAAAGATCTTTCTATTAAAATAGTTTTATCTAGAAAGTGATAGTAATACGACACGGAAAGAAAGAAACATCAAAGAAAGAGAAGCAAGAAAACTGTCGGGAATCTCTTCTTTGCCCAAAGAAGCTGTGAATATTTCTTAACCTAGAATTTGAATCCATCACACAAATATATACAGGGATCAATGACTTCAAATTTTGTATTAGTATCAACAATATCTAAGTTATTATCTCTTGACATAGAGAGTGACATGGGGGAGGGGGGGGGGGGGTAGAAACATTTGTATTAGGAAGTGTCTCATAGTTTATGTTTCATATTTTATCGCTTTTGTGTCTTAGACGTCTGTGCTATATCATATGTAAGAGCAACTTTTTGATTTAAGGCTCTTTTCTAAAGAAGCCGCAGACCTATAATATATAAACATGGGCACCGTGTTAGTTTTCCTATATAATCTTCACCAAATGTATATCGTAATAATTCAAATCAAATAGTAAAATCAAACCTTATTGGCAAATTCTTACTGAAAAATCCCTGCTCTTAAAGAGTCAGTATGGTAATGTGTAGGATAAGTTTAGGACAAAGTCGTTCGGAATAGTCTAAACGTTTATAATAGTCAACAACTTTCAGAAGTGCATTCTTAACACAAACAATATTATTTTAAATCCCAGAAGATGTAGCAATGGATGTTTGAGTTCTTTATTGAACTAGACACACTCTTTGTTATGACAAATATAAAGAATTGTAGCAACCAAAATCATGAAGAGAATGAAAATCAAGGCACTACATGATCACTCAACAGATTTTATATCGAATATATACGTAAACATTTAAAGAAATTTAAGCAGCAACAAAAGGATGTATTAACGACATAAATGATACATTAGTAATGGTACAGCCATAAATCAGAATACGGTTTAGATACATTTGTCAAAGATACACATTGTGTATTTATTCGTCCTAATCCTCAATTCTTCATATATAAATATTGCTAATTTGGTTACAGATTTTGGCTTGAGTTATTGACAAACTCAACACATTTACACATACTAGGTCTATGCCAAAAAGTAACTTATAATGTATAATTGTCTCAAGTTATCGTAATCGTCATATTTAAACAGAAAATGCCTATCATTTTCTATCTCATTAGAATGCTGAAATATATATTTTCTTTATTTTATATCGTTCCTGCTACTACCATGTCTGCCAAAATATAACCTAATATTATGAAATAATGTAAACAATCAAATTAGAGGAATTATATGGTTAATATTTTCTATTGGTCAACTCACTTAGAAAAAGAATTTGAGGATTTAATATCGTTATAGAATAATGAAACAGGAGATTTGAAGTCTATATACCAAACACTAGTAAAGCAATATTTTACTCTTAATTTAAATATTGATAAAATGGAAATTTCCCTATTTTTTTTTAAAGATGCATGTAACTTTGCCTACATATTCTATTTGATAGAAAATTTGAAGGCAACATGAACAATTCTAAATTTTATTTTTCCAACTGTTACTTATATGCATGAAATTTACTCATTTCACTCTTTTAAATAAATAGGCTTACAGAGGTAGGAGAATACAATTAGTGTGTAGCTAGACAGCTAGGCAAATAGGCAATCACCAAATAAAACACAAAAACAATATTTGAAGCTTGTATTAGCCGCAAATTATCATGTATAAAATCAAACAATACAAAATGCATTCCATTATACCACAATAAATAAATAACTCCATATGAAAAACTATATTGTTCTCAAGGACAAAAATGACTCGTCTTTACATTCATACTCAAATATACATGAAATAGCTTGGAAAAAGAAATACACAACCCATTATCAATTAATAAGTAAATATTCCCTTTAAGTAACGATATTAAAGTACTATATTTAAAACTTTTACAAAACGTGCGATATTTATACTTTACTGCATTTGTAAGGGAAAATATGAACGAGTTTTTCTGAGCTATACTGCACGACTTTAGGAGTGCAGTATAGCTTAGAAAAAGCGAGTTCATATTTTGATATACAAATGTAGTAACCTTTTTATTATATTCTCATCTTGCTTTTCTACCTAAGTCTGAATAACAAAAAGAACACATTGCAAGCAACAAATAAATTAAATTTCTGCTAGATTCCAAAGTAAATACACAACTGTAGTTAAACAAATACACAGTAACAATATTCATGCGCACATGGCACCACCAATCGACCTTTGAACTCGGTAGCGTACGGCGCGCTCAGTATTCCTTTCAAAAAGAAATCTCATTTTGGTCTACTTAAAAGTGAAATTTAGAGTCATATTGTGAATGACTGCGCCTAGGAACAACTTTCCCAGTTGGTCTTGAATGGAGGGATTTTCTTTTTCTGTTAATCCAACTAAATTCTGCTATTTTAGTTGTGGTGGACTTGGGTTACTAGCTGGGTCGATGACGTACGATGTACATGTTGCTGGAGTGACTGTCCTCGACAGCAAACTACACATGTGTTTCTATTCTGCCATTGATAGTTTGGAATCATAAGGTGGCCAAAATATGAAATTCTTTTAATTCACATTATCAAGAAGATGCAGGATTCAATTTTTTTGTTAGGGAATATCAAATTCATTTGTTTTTTGGAGTGCAGTAAATTCTCCATTGGAATGTGATTTCTCTTGGAAATGTAGTCTAGATTGCAGTGCAATTTTGCGAAGAAATTTAAAATGCAGAAACGTAAGTACATTTATTGACATTCTTTTTACGAGCTTTAGATGACATATTTTTATGTACTGTCACTTGCATGATCTTTTTTTTCAGGGACCCCAGCTACATGACCTATATGACTTTTACTATAAATGCAAACATTTTCTCAAAAAATGAAAACAGGGAAAATTGCAAAGCGGCTGGGGTATGAGAGCCCATTTTGCCAGCGGAAAATAAGGCTTCTTCGTTACCTTGGCTTATTGGCTCCGAAGCACATGATTTTATATCCAAATCCGCATTCTTTAGTTGTATTTGTTTCGAATTTAGTGCTTGGACTGACTTGTAAAATGGGCGGTCTCTGAGAGAGACGTAATATCCTTTGGCCTTAAGATACCTTTATATGCTATTTTTATAGACTCTTTATAGACTGTAGAGAGCTCGATTCATAGTTTGAACCATAAACAAAATAAGTTTTTAAATTATCAGGAGGATATTTTCAGTACTGCATGTTTCACGTTTGTTGTCATAAAGCCAGCGCTGGACATAGCAAATATCACGTTCAGTCGCTTGCTTGGTTGAAAGATTATTTTGTGACTCATTGAACTCATCCATATCGTCGGTTTTATCATCTCAACTTTAAAATGACTCAAACAGCTTGCTTAGTTCATCCACAGACAAATCTAATAAAGCAAAAGCTCTAGTGTCTGCTACAAGAGCGTACTTTGTTTGTTTACAATAACAAGTAGTTCCTAAACCGCGATACTATTTTTAGACACACGTGTAGTGCAGTATGAAGCCGTGCAGTATGGAGAAATACTGCACAATTCTGACAATGCAAAGTTAATGGAGAAATTTTTTTTGTATATAATGGAATTAAATTCAAGTACACAACATAGCAATAGATTGTAATCTAGATTCCTGAGTAACGTACACAAAACAGTGATTCGAATTATACGCATTTTAGTAAAAGCAGAAGCACAACATAGTTTCTAGAGTGTTGACCTCCTAATTACAAAAGTTTCATAACATCCATATTTATGCATCGAAGCATGTGTGTTTGCATGAAAGTATGTATGTATGTATGTATGTATGTATGTATGTATGTATGTATGTAGCCATGTCTGAGTGTGCACTATATGTATATGTTAGTGTTTTATATCTCAAAATGTCAAACTGTAATTGCCTTAACATATATTGGTTAAAAGCATTATTTTGTGGCGAGAATGCGATTTTGATTCGATATGGAATATCCGGAGAATTTGCACTTTCATGTATGGGGCAAAATAGATTAAGTGACCACTATACAAGACATGCAGGTTTGTTAGTCGTATTTGATACTTATATCTTAATGTTAAACCAGGAATTCAGAATCGACGGATATATAAGCTGATATAAGCTGTATTTACAGAATAATTGTTTGTAACATGTTCATGTTAAGAAGATACTTCTTGATACATGTGTAAGTAATGATTCTGATTAGTTTTCTCTCTTTCTCCATAAGCTGGAAATAGTCAGTGACTTCGAAAGAACACAAAAAAGTGTAGATCGTGACCACAAATAATAGATTATATTCCCCGTTCGATCTATACTTAAAGATGAACTGTTACTGATTAAAATTGCAGGAATGTAAAGCAACATCATTAATCTTTCTACTAGATATCAATGTAATAAACATAAATTAAAGCTTAAAAATGACCGTACCAGGCTAAATGTCTTGCAAATTACAATATTTGTTGTTAATTTATCGTTTTATGCAAATAACAATAATAATAAAAACTAAATATAGAAAGAATAAAATTACACTAATACCACCAAAAAGTCGAACAATGAGTAATTTACGAGACAACATTTAGCGTCAAAATCTTTTAAACAACAACATCTATTTCAGAAGATGTGGAAAACATGAAATTTAAGCAAGAGGAATGTTTTGGTCCTGAAACGTTTGCATTGTAAAACTCACTATGTGAAGATTGAAACAAAATTAAACATTTCTACTGTATCCAGGCCGCATTTCAGGGTTTTGCTGTGATGTTTGCATTTTCATAGGAAATGGCTATTCGCACCTACTGACATACATTTCCGTTAAGCAACGTTTTGCACTTTCAGTGAAATGTACCTCGGTCGTATCAGCTTTTCTATACAAAGTGTTCTAGTGTTGGACAACAGTATATACTTATAGGGATGTAATTCGTCGAGTTTGTCATCCCTGATGGATTGTATTAAACCACGTACATGGAGTTTGTTTAGTGTCGATCTTTATTACTGAGGTGACAATCGTTTCAATAGACAATATCCGTTTTTTCTGAAAGCAACATATACTGTAAAAAAGTTATAGCTATAAGTATTTCTTGATAAAATATGTTGTAGTCATGCTCGGTATCAATAACTAGATAGTCGATAAATGAAGCTTTTGCGTGATGGAAAACAATAAATTCCATTTAACAGATTAAATGAAATTTTATGGTTTCTTCGTAGAAGTCCGTCTTTGAGTGAAAATTGTTTTCAACACATACTATCCTTCTGTCCCTCAAAACAAATTTGCATTCAATCATTATGTCTTACTTTAAGTCATTGTGTTCAGACATTTAATTCCTTTACGATACTCTTATTTATTACGCGAGTAATATTTAGGAGTTTAGAAAACTATTAGACATGTTCAGCTAAATGACTCTCCAACTAACTAACAAGTAAGTAACCAGCCAGCCAGCTAACTAGATAACAGACCATGCCAACTGACTAGCTGAACCGGTTTTGCCAAATTTTCGTTGAAAGGCTTATAACATTTTTCATAAGAATTTCATCACAATTTTTGTTGTCGACACATTTGAATGAACATATAGAAATTGATGTCTAAGTTATAAAATCTCACAATTTACCAGACCAATGGGTTCAGTTTCCTTTCGTAACATCATTAGTTCTTATTTCTTTCTTATTTTTTTTTTGTTGTCGACACCTTTTCATATTTACATTGCCAAGATGAAAATCTATAAACTTTCAAAGCAAGTGATGAACGCGAATAAGTGCAACAAAATACAAAGTTGTTGTACCCTTCTAATACCCTCTGGATTTTATTTTTTTAAAAGGGTAAAATGTAATTCTACGTAGAACTAAGTAACTAATATGTGATGAATTTGTACAGCCGCAGACATTCGACAAGTCACTGTTAGAATATTTAATTACTGTATGACGAATAAAAATATAGTGAAACTTATCAGCAATGCAGATATGACAATATATTCTAAAGTAGTCAATAAATTTCGTATTAGGCAATATTTCACATGTATGTCAATTGTGGCAGACCGATCGGGAAGGGTTTCAATCCGATAAGTATGATCTCAAGTCTTCAGGTGCTTTCCCTTTTTTCTGACACACAAACAAGGTAGGTGTAAAAAACCTAAATTGAATAAAAGCTTTTCGCTTGGTCTAAACATTAAGACGGTACTGATCTAATACCTGTCTATTTCCCAACTCATTAACTTGTCTTTTTTCTACTGATTTTGTTTTTGCATCCCTTTCATCTGTTATAATATAGCTTATATCCTAGAACAATCTCATCTCTTTTGTGTAAATCTAAAATTGCACTAGTAGGATTTTGTTCTGAAGCATTAATCCTAATTGAGGTCATTTGTAGTTCTTAGCAAAATAAGATCAAGTAGTATTTTGGAAAGCTTTTTTACAATCGAAAATATGAAATCATGTCAGTTGAAATTGACTGATAATCATCAAAAATCTTACTTCTCTTTCAACTGCTTCCAATTTCGTTTACTTCCGCTATTGGAAATTTAGTCTGATAAATAGCTGGAAACTTTCAAATCTGTCAGTTGCAAAAGAGAGAAGAACTTAGACGAGATAGAGAAAAAGAAAACAACGTGGAAAAAGGTACAAAAGGTTGAGCATTGTGCACATAAGCATAAGAGAGATCGCGGATACCCGATAACTTATTTCATATTGGAAATCCATGATAATTGTAAGCGTGTTAGGATGATTCTCTCTCTCTCTCTCTCTCTCTCTCTCTCTCTCTCTCTCTATATATATATATATATATATATATATATATATATATATATATATATATATATATATTTAGAACAAAATTGTAAACCAACGCACACCAAAGTTATACGGAAGAAAATTCAGAAGATATAGGAAGGGAACTTGGGCATCACAGAAAGGAATATATGAAACGAAGACAATGAAGCTAGAGAGGAATTTCGCAAATCATTAGAAGAGGAAAATAAACAAACTTACACTGACACAAAATAATAACATGAGAGTAAATATTTTATAATTTATGATCTATCTGACGTATGTGTGATAAAAAAAGTATTTTTACACTAGAGTAAATTAATGTAAACTGAAACAACCTTGTCACAGCCTTGTAACATTTTGAGGTCGAAAACTTCAGTTAGTCACGTGTAGTAAGTGAATCGTGATACAATACCATTTAAGCACACATTAGGGATTATGGCAACTGAAACTCCAGACATTCCTAAGGCGATAAACTCCATTTACTAACACTAGAGTGAGTATAACTTTCCCACAGTTCTAAGCAAAGCAGCCGCATGACCTAGCGGCTCAACATTTTAGTCGGGGAGCCGTGGTAGCTCAGTTGATAGAGAGTCAGACTCGTAATCCAATGGTCGCGAGTTCAATACCCGCCCAGGTCAGCCCGTATCGGCTGTCTCGGTTTGTCTTTGAGAAAGGCACTTAACTCCAATTTCTTCGGCATGATTTAGTCAATAATGTGTTAAAAGTGCCGTTAAAATCAAGAAGCAATCACAATCTTAGTCACTGAACATATTACACATCACCTGTCAATGATTGTCACAACAAATACTCTCTAAACGGAAACATATATTGCTATAAACAGATTTAAGTAATCCTAATAGATATCAACACCGAATAACTATTTTCATCGTGATTTTTGCACATATTAAGTTTACAATGTTCGCAAAGATAGAGATAGATAAATTAGCATGTATGCTCTATTGTGAGTCGTTCTGAAAGCGACAATGTTAGACCATATATTTAAATACATCAAACACGAAAATAAATAAATATTTCTTTGCGATATCCACATCCTTGATTTTTTATTTAAGTAAAATTATATGTCTATCATTTCTATGAAACAAATGTGGAATTTATCACTATACAGCTCATATAATATGCGAAAATAGTTTATAAATAAATGACGGATACAAAAGAGTATTTAAGATATTTGTACTATAATGCCAAAGATCCCGAGGCATATGCTAATACAACATGGAATTAAAATTGTATCAGCACAAAAAAGTAGGCACACAGGTAGGTAACTCAATGAGCATAATGCCTAAAGAGTGTTATGTTGTAAGTTTCCAAAAGAACTATCATCATCTGAATGTTTCCTATATTCTCTATTTTGATTTCGAAAGTATCTTGAAACCAATAAACAGTTACAAACAAGACTCTAAATATATCACCGACAACGCAAACAGCCAAACGTATAACGTCAGATTTTCTCTTCACAACAAACGGCCAAACATATAACGCCAAGATGTTCTTTTCGCAACAAATCAGTTCACAGAGACATATGAACCTATGGCTTACATGGTAATGATTGCAATGAAAGGTTCTGCGAGCATTTGCAAAACATCTGCAGAAAGTGTGTACGAATAACTTCGAATTAAAAGTACTACTAAAATTATATTCACAAAGGAAAATAAGACACATTTTCATTTTACCAACATATACTATGATTGAGGAAAAGAAATTAAAACAAAGCAATAGTTCATGATCATTTAGATGCCCGATAAGGATGATAACTGAAATTACAAAAATTCCAAAGTATGTACCACTCTTTATCTAATATCCGTCTGGGATTGATTCTCATCTATTTATATATACGATGTTGAAACATGACTTGGATTAAGAAGTGAAAATAATACACAATAGTGATGAAAAAAACAATAAAAACAAAACAAACAACAAACCGTTTTATGTAGTGAGGATTTTGTAGTAGATACATTTTTAAACGGTGTTGAAGTCTTTGTGGAAAACATGCTGCAACATTTTGAAAACATGGAACCCAAATACTAAAAAGACATTTATCTGTACGACTAATTCGATGATTTGAAAACCTTTAAGGAAATGTAATTACCACCAATCGAGAAATTCTATCCCAGGAAACTTAATTGCCACCAATTGAGAAATTTTATTCCAGTCTCCGAGGATCAGGGATGGCCGAGGATAATTACCAGTTATAAATGATGTTAGGGAACATTTCAAATTGAAATAACTAGATGACTTACATGATGAAGGATACTTAAATGTTATATGACATTTTTGAGGTGTTTTGTAACGTCCGATGCGAGCTTCAAAATAGGTAAAATAGAATTCTAATTACCTATCAACTATGCAAGTTTCCTAGTGATAGAATTGAGAATTAGAGGAGAAATCAGCATAAAAAGAAAATCGTGAGTGTTATATCGATGATCCAGGTAAAATTAGAGATGATGGGGAAAAGGAAAGTTTATTGTCATTCATTGTGTAAATTTACGACTGTGAATAACTTCAAATGGACAACCAATCAACAAATGAAAGTCATCAATGACAATCTAATGTCCAGAGAAGATAATGAAAGTATTGTTGGTATATTATAAATACATTTAGAGGGATTAACAACATTACACGACTGTTTCAAATGCTACCAGTTAGCGCAAATAATCCAGCACACATATCTATACTACAGATCAATACTACAGAAAAAATAAATAATACAGGAGACAAAGGGTGCAAGACCATTAGTACCTAACTTATTGTTCATTTAAAAGAAAGATACGTTATTCACTATTGTAAATTTGCATGTTCAGCCAGGTTTGAATCTGAGAAAGATGCGTAAAGTCCTGTTATTTGACAAAGAACATATGGTTAAAATCCAACATTAAATTGAATACCATTCTCAGAAAATTGAACTAATGACTTGTAAAGAATTTCGTTAAGCTCGAGAATAAATACGTGCTACAAAAACAATTGGAAAATCTCCATAAGACATCAAGAGTACAAATATTTGATAGTGAAAAGAAATATTTTTCAGATACCAGATGTTTTTCATTTGCAAGGAGAAAAATAGTAGGTGATAAAGAGTTGGTTTCTGCAAGTTTAAAGAACAAATAATGATATATATATATATATATATATATATATATATATATATATATATATATATATATATATATATATATGGTGGCGTCATTGTGATAGGACTTATTAAGTTGAAGATCTATGACTTTCATTAATATAAGCTAAAGTGATAAAATGATGTTGTTAATTTCAAACACAGATTCTTTATATATTCATGCAGAGACGGATAACTTTTCATATAGCATACAGGAGAAGTTTTACCATACTAGTGATAACAAAAAGGCAATGCATGTTCGATCTCTTTAACCAAATTATTCTTAATTCTTTGATCTTTTCTCATGTGATTTTAACACCATTATATGCCTGCATTGTATGATTCAAAGGTGTTGCACCTGGTATTTTCTTTTCCATCTATATAACGGAAATAGTCCGTCTTAGATTTAGTACATGCGCATGTAAATATTGGAATCGTAACAGTTTTATTGGGCTTGTTTTGTCAATAATGTATGTTTAAACATAAAAATGTTCCTGTGTTTGATTTTCAACATTAAAATATAATTACCCTTCAGTCCACTAGTACTCATTTGTGTTTTGCGCTATTTAATTACTTAGCTATTTTATCTTATATGATCACGTGTGCTATCAAAGAGACAATTATAATCTGGCTTAATGTAACTGGAGGAGCCAAATGTATTAATTCAGTTAAATCCATGTTTGTTGGTGGATCCATCGACATCTAAAGGATCTGTTTCAGAAGCATGCTGTACCAGAATGTAAGAACTGAGGTAATTGTTGCATGGTAAAAATATTAATTATGTTGTTTATCTCACTTGTCACTTATTACTGCGTAATTTCGCAACATTTCTGAGTTTAATGGATTTGTTGTTATGGCAAACTCTGCAGGCAGAAGTATCTTAGAATGTGGAAAGAGAATAATAAAGAGACAAGAGTACATGACAAATGAGAGAGAGAAAAAAAAAAGAGAACGCAATAATGCATTTTTTAAAAATATGTACCACAGTGAAGAAAACCAACTGATATTTAAATTAGCAAGTACATTTTAAAAACCTTATAACAAAGCATCAAATCAGATACAAAGTTGAAAATGTTGGGTGTTTCAACAGTTGACTTCGACCATATGTGATGGAATTTTACCAGAGCAGAAGTGTGAATGATAATGAACTTCATATAGATTATGTTACTTATTGTGTCTCTTTTGGTCCGTCTGATCCTGAATACCAGAGAAAATGTTTTCACTGGTCGGTCGAACACATAATACATGAAAGCCAGTAATAGCATATGTAAAAAACATAGAAAGCCACCTAAAATATATGCTTTTAAAACCCCCAATATTATTATTGACGAGATCTTAAAAATATGTTTTAGTCTGCTTTATCACTTCTTTGATTTCATTAAAAGACTTAGCAGGATAATAAACAGACACTTTTGTAATAACAACACTTGTTACAATTGTTGCTAAAGCTACATAAAATATTCAGAACATATTTTTCCTCTGTTGACTTTTTAAAAGTGAATTCTTTGAATGTTATCAAGTTAGCATTCAATGCTGATAGAGGTAATCGAAACTTGAATGATACAAACCCAATAAAGTATCTTATTCCTTTATATGTAATGTAATCTTGTTTTAATACTGTATGCAATTCAATCAAATCGTCAATGGGTAGAAATATACTAAAGAAAGATGTTCCTGCTATGATTGCGACATCTGATAATGACTTGGACTTGGACATTTAAGCTGCTCTTGCTTTGACAAAGATCTCATAGGCTTTCTTTATTTGTTTTTTGTTCATTTTATAAAATAACGTATTAAAGTTATAACACCCAACTCTTTGTGGGTGACAGTTGCTATTTTTATTTTCAACTCTTGTTTATATTCTTTAACTTGAGGTGCAATACAGCTAATTTTTTTTTATCTCCTGGGAAACCCAATTCTTTTTAAGTCGTTTTTTAAAAAAAAAATCCATGTAATGGCAGAAGGTGATGACCCTCATACAGATTATTAAATACGTAAAGATTACACGAGATATGAGTATGAGTACATTGAATCAGTACAAAATATTGAACTATATTTAAACGAATCTAACTAATCAACCGAAAGCTTTTGAACTCCTCAACAAATTCATCAACAATCAGGACGTGTATAGATTTAAATGTTCGTAAAATAATACAAGATTTTAGTATTGATGACAAATATAACGTCATTGATGACATTTTTAACAATTATACTAAAACTGCATATAAAGGTGAAGTAGTGATAGGGGAATTTATATTACGTCAAAGAGAAGGTCTAAACCAAAAAAATATAAACATTACTCAGAAAAGGTGCGAAAGGAACATGTATCAATCAGTTCAATACACAAACGTGATAGATGTTCTAATTTTGTAAAAGAATTTGGGGAAAAACGGCTAAAATTATATGACATAGAAGACAAATATTTGCAAACCCTGTATATGAAGGCGATATTTTTCTCACCGTTAAAGAAATGGCCGAGCCTGTGCAAGAAACTGTATAAACACAACACAGACAATCGTTAGAACCGACAGTTACCAACCAGTGCAAATTCCCGAGGAAACAGAGATACAAACATCAATACAAATGAACCATTTGACCAGCAGGTGAGGGAAGCAGAAACTTTAATATATGATCACCACGAAAGAATTAAAAGTGCGGAAATTTCACCTGCTGAGGTATATTATATACTCGTTATAAAGAAAGAGAATTTGGAGGTTATGTAGATGCTGAATTGATTATAGAACATTTGAAATCATGCATTGATATGTATGACAAACATATAGAGGCCATAAATAAAGATATCAGCAAAGGAAAAATGAAACCAAAGAAATTAAGTTGAAAGGGCGGTTGAAAAATGTTGAAAGTAAAAGAGCACAAATAGTTTGACATTTAACACAGTTGGAGAGAAATATTAGATACAACATTGAAAACATATTCAAATGTTAGAGAAAAGTTACCATTCGGAGAAAGATTGAAACATTTATTTGAAATAAAAGGTGTGTAAAGGTAGTCTAATTTCACAGTTATATATATGCTTATAGCAGCGTTTGCAAATCTGGCAAAAGGTAGTATAAAACAAGTGGTGATTGAACAGAGTCGTTCGTGGATAATGTGAAATAAGATATGCAAAATATTCATTGAGTTATCCATGAATGCAGTATCAAAAGTGCCTGCTATCATTGGATGTTTGATAAGGTGGTTTCTGTTTCTTATCAACTGATCATATCATTGTGCTCATTCTAGAATCAGTTATCCTGTTGTTTGCAACTTTGATCAGGCACTGCAATAGAAAGATAAAAGATTAGTAACCTCTTTCAAAAAAGTAAATTAAGCCAGTCCCTGCACCCATCATGATAATTATAAATGACTATTTCTTTGATCGTCTAAATTATGTACAGTTGCAATTTCAAGACAGTCACATTTGTATCCGTCTTTACGTAGTTCTTACCCACGCTCTCTTTAACTTTCCCTATCTTTTGAAATTTTGTTATAGACTTGTTAATCGCGTAATTGTTCAAGTTGTTGTAGACAACAATGCTAGTTATTCGGGTCAGCATATTACTTGACAACAACAATATCTCATCACCACCAATAGCATAGTCTATTCTGACTTTTGAATCTGAAATATGTTGCTGGAATCTTATCTGTACTGTTTGTTAGCTGTATGAATCTGAATTGCATTATTTCATTGTAATAAATGTTCATACATTATCTAAATTCTAAACTCATAAGAATTAGAATTGTTTCAAAACAGCTCTGTTCTTTTCTCCATGTTACACGCAGTAACAATATCTCATGTTCCTTCTTGTTTGTCACATGCCTAAGTCAATTTTATATTTTGCTTTACAATGGGTAAAAAGTAAGTGTAGTCACACAAATAATTTGGAATTCACAAGCATAAATGTTATCTTTGGAATTAAAGAAAAAACTCAGAATAATGATTTCAAAATATTTGATAATTATATATACAAAGCAAATTATTGATAAAAGTATATTTAATAGAGACAGGTTAATTATATATCAGTTCAAAAAGATTGATGCTTTTAATTTTAATGTTGAAACATAGTGCTTATAGAAACTATAAATGAGAAAGTTTGATGATAGATTGTTCTTAAAAAACAGTTATTAAAGTCGTAGAGCATTGAGTTTACTCTCTCTCTCTCTCTCTCTCTCTCTCTTGTGGTCTTGGAACTTCCCAATGTATGTTGCCCGAATTTTAACATTGGTAAGAACACATATGTTTCGTAACTTTGATTACCTGTCAGAAAAGATGGAATCTGATTCATATTGTTAGGCAATTTGCCATCTGTAACAATGTACATATACATTTGCATACAAGATTGTTTTTGCTCTATTATGAGATCTTTGCTATTTTATACAAAGGAACATTCTGGCAGCAGAAGGACATATTTTACCAATTTTCTAAAATGCTCCAGGCAGTGTTTAAGGCCTAGTCAGTGTCAAAAAATGTTTGTTACAATAAAAAGTCCAGTTTCTTCATTCGTATCGTATAGACACACACACACGCATATATATATGTATATATATATATATATATATATATATATATATATATATATATATATATATATATATATATATATATATCAGTTATCTTGACATTTTGGTGGTGATTAAATAAATGCCAATATTTTTCATATATATTGGTACGTTATCTTTAAAAATTATATATGTAAACAATATTTCCTTTTGTATTACCTATTCTCTCTCTCTCTTTTGTGTTACAACGCTAGGTCTTAAAATATGAAACAGAAAGAAAGTGAAATCAATACAATCAAGTAAGATCAACAAGCAATTTATTTCCAGACAATTAAAGTGAAAATTCAGGAGACACTTACAATTTGTGAGTTAAATTCCAAATAATAATAAATATCCTAATCAAACGCCTAAAATAATAGAACGTTCAGTATGAATTCCTATAGCCATGAATGTCTTGATGTACCACAAAGATGTAATCCACAATATATATGAATTAGTTCACATAAATCCCCAAATCATGTATTAATTCCAAGGTCAATGAGCACTTTTGTAATTCCAAAAAATATTTTAAATAAGTAATTCCTCTCAAATTATATCTGATTTCAACAACACAACTATAAACTCTGTCTGCTCTTTAGAACAGGAATTTTAGAACAAGAATTAAATTATTTACCAAAATCGGTATATATATGTATATGTATATAAATATGTATATATATATTTATATAAATATCTATATATATATATATATATATATATGTATATGTATATAAATATGTATATATATATATATATATACGCATGCCTGCATGATCTATGTCCCAACAGAATATGAGTAATTCTAATTATCTTTAGAACAGGAATTTTAGAACAAAAATTAAATTATTTGCCAAAATCTGTATATGTATATATATATATATATATATATATATATATATATATATATATATATATATATATATATATATATATATATATATATATATATATGCATGCCTACATGACCTTTGTCACAACAGGATGAGAGTAATTCTAATGGAAAAACACGTGCCCACTTGACCCAGGTCACAACATGGCATGTTGCGAAATACTATGTAATCAACTGGACACAAGTTTAGTATGCAGTTTCAAATAACCATACAACTTACAACCGTAGAAAAATGTTAAGTATATAAACATCATACATAACACTTGTTAACTTCTTTTCTTTCATTTTATAGTGACATAAAATAATTCTTTAGACATTTGTTTCTCTTACAGAACAATGGTTGAAATACTATCCCAATATGTAATGCATTATATTTATGAGTCATTTACCTTTATGTCAATAAAACTTTCAAAGAAATGTTGATAAACCAAGATAAAAAGCAACCCTCGAACTAAATCCTGAAGTATGACACATTCATTCTCTTGATTGCTTGTTTTTGTTTATTTTTCTTTCTGTTTAATTTACATTGTTTTTTTTTTTGGTGGGGTTCGGGGGAGGATCTTCAAATAATTTGTGTAATTCCTTCTAAACATTTGCGTAATTCCTCTCTAGCTGATTTACCTCTCCGTTTCATATATTCCTTTATGAATTCTCAACTTTCCTTTACCATATCTTCTGAGTTTTCCTCCACATACCTTTGGTGCACTTTTGTTTGGCACTGTTTCTCGAAGGATATATATTTTTACCGTCCTTCTACACTTACAATTAAACTTTTTATCGTAAGTTATTTCAGATATTTAATAATAAAACATCAAATATCCTCTATCACTCTTATGCTTATATGGGCAATTCTGAGATATATTGTACTATTTTCCACACTTTTCCAGGTCTTATCTCTTAAGCAACTGACACATTTTTGTCAGTTATTTACTAGACCAAATTTACATTAGCTGAAGTAGCAGAAATTGGTTATAAAGTAGTTTCAATCGGTGAAAGTGAATGGGTGGGAATCATCAATTATCTTACTACCACTGTCTACTTCTGTCTCTATTTTTGACTGGTTCAGTTCCTCTCTCTCTCTCTCTGTATGTATATATATATATATATATATATATATATATATATATATATATATATATATATATATATATATATATATATATATATATAAATATAAAAAATTTCAGTGCATTCGTTCCTAATAATAAATAGTTTCGGCCTAAAACTGTTCATGAACGTACTTATTGTTTCTTTTCTGTTATCCCGCCACCCTTTCCAAAATGACAGGCAGAAAGGTGAAAATAATCGTTTTTAAAGTAACAGTTACAATAAATAAACGCAAACAAATACACAACACGCAAATATGAATAATCTAGTATTTACCAGATAAGGACCGATAGCCAGAAGACGTTGTGTTTTGGGGTTAGATTTCAGGCGTAAATTGAAACTTTCAGCTAACATCAATTTCGGCTGCCACAGAAAGTTCAAAATCGCGAGTATGTTAAAGACTTCATCCGCACAAGCTTTTCATGGCGAATACAAAAGCATTCGATTTATATGGTAATGCTTTAAAGTACTAATCGACTGATATAATGGCGCGGGATTTCAATGTTAAAATATAGTATAGTTAGGTATTTGAAATTTCCGCTCATTTATTACTTTTGAATTACAATATGCTTTTGAGTCGGAATGCCTCAGATTTTCAATTAGAAGGCCGTGATTGTCGAATTTCATGGCTAAATATAAGACAAACATATGTGAATATGTGAGGACAAAGCTAGAATCATGTAAACAAATTACAACATTACAAAGAAAGCTTACCGATATAATGGATAAGGCGAAGGCCTCGTGGCCTAATGGATAAGGCCAGTTCGAATCTCGTCTGCGTCATGGAATGTCTTTTAAGTCATTAAATATTAATTTTCGTACCAAAGTTTTCCACTTGAACTTATACAGCTATGGTTGATACGTGCACAATTGTGGCTAGATATATTTCTTTTTGTCGCTTGACTAGCTATAACTATGTTTTGTTTCTCATAACGTTCCTTGTCTAATTGGGAATCGCTCACTTTCTGTTAAAATCTTCAATACATGTACACTGAAAACTGTATTATGAAGGAAGCTGTGTTAAGCACTAAGTTATGAAAAGGGCGTGTGTAAGTTTGAGTTCAACCTATAGTCACCTAACTCCTTCTCTTCTTAAAGATCAAAACTCGTCGATCAGACTTCTGGAGTTGCTGGACGTGCGCTTGTTTGATCAGAGAAACGTTAAACAAATTACCAGAAAAGCGTTGGAAAATGACGATTTTGTGGAGATTGCTGCAGATTTCTAATTACAAATATCTTATAATTGATGACATTGTTTTGTCTTCGGTAGCACTCTTTTTTTCTGACAGTTATTTGCGAATTAAAATGGCCTCCACCTTTCTAGCCACAGAACGTTCTGGACAACCACAACTGAATCCGATTCCTTTGCGATCCTGTTGGCATTTTTAGTTATTTCCTGATTGCAAAGAATCTCTTAACAACATCGAGGATAGATGTCTTAAGTTTAATTCATTTTATTACCGTTCTGTTCAATATTTTTAGCTCGACCTTATTACTCCCCAGGTTTATCATGATGCAGCGGTAATAAATCGCCAAGTTGCTGGAGTATTTGACCTGAATTAGTTACTCTTGACTTCCAATAAAACATGTCATTCAGTTTAATATTCATTTTTGTTTTGTCCCGTAATTAAGTCTTCATTGTAGAGGCAGTACATTGCTAAAGGGCAATAACGAAATAGATCATAAACGCATAACTACTTTCAGAAAGCACCATTAAGATCCCAATAACTTGAAATTATGTTTATTACATAAATCAATTGTTGAAATCTATTCAGAAATTAATTGTACGACCTTATTTCGTGTTTCACAGACGGAAAGGTTTTGCTCATCAGGCGCCGATCCTGGAAGATCAGAAGAGAAATATTTCTCAATTGACCTGTCAACATCTGAAAGAAAAGTACTGCTTATAGGTGATACCAATGGGCCACTGACCAATTGAATAAGCACCAGATCTAAGATAACCATGTATCCTCAGAATTATCCACTTCATATTGAAAATTCTGAAATCTTCAATTTTTAATTCAGGTAATACACAATGAACTTGATCATGTTATATAGCGTAGCTTACATAAGCATCAGACCATAATTAAACCAAGATGCCGCATAGTCAGACAATCTAACCACCCTAGATGTAATTGCGTATGTTTTGCACATATCCCGACCAGCAATTTGTTAACTGTTTGTAAACATTTCGATTTTAAAATTATCGACTGACAGATGGTTGTAGGCGGGAGGAAACTGACTATTTGTCAATTATATCCATTTCGCCAGCTACTTGCAAATAATGTCATTATCACCAAGGTACAGATTGTTTGCTAGAGCCCCAAGATATGTGACTAGAATAGGACAGAAGTTTATGTTTATTACGATGTAATATTATACAATTTATATTGAAGTAACTTGGTGTCCTAGATACCATTAAGGAGCAATGTTCAAGTTAAACCCAAAAGTGCGGTAAAACCTGTTTGCAAAATTCTTACTGGAAGACCTGTGATCTTTCAAAAGATAATAAGTTAATGAGTAAGAGGTGATAGGTCTGATATTCAAATGTAGTATAAGACGTTCCTATTCAATTTCTATGTTATTATATCTGATATTAATAATTAACCTGATTCAAAGCCACCAACGATGTGGGATGGGATGTAAATCCACCTAGTCAACTTCTTTTGAATGATATGAAGCTTGAAAGCAAGCGGAATAATTCTCAGAATGATTATTATTTTCCTTTTACAACTGATATACATAATGTTCATAATTTATCGCTTTTCAACCCATCGATTTACAGTGTGAAACAATATAATACGTAGGTAGGTAGGTAGGTAGATAGATAGATACGTTTGATGATTGGTTAGTTGACTGATTTATTAATTGATTGGAATACACGCACGCACACACACACACATATATATATATATATATATATATATATATATATATAGAGAGAGAGAGAGAGAGAGAGAGAGAGAGAGAGAGGGAGGGAGAGAGAGAGTGATGAAAGATTGGAAATAGTGAAAACTATCTAAGTACATCGTGGAGTCCTCTGTAAATATGAAAATAGTAGCTTTACTTTACGTGAATCACCGAACATCAATGAGCCGCTAGGTCACATGAAGCCCCTTTTGGAAAGGAATTCATGTGTAAAAGTCACATTACATATGGAAAAGTCGTCTGAAAGAAAGAGGAAAGTAAAATACTTAAAAACAAAAGAAAAGAAGAGAAATCTAAAAGTAGCCTGCTTTCAAAATAATTAGTTTGGATTGGGTTACGAGTGTTTCAGAGAGAGAGAGAGAGAGAGAGAGAGAGAGAGAGAGAGAGAGAGAGAGAGAGAGAGAGAGATATTCATTCCAAGCACTTCAAACATGGTACATGCGAGTAACATTAAATGGCAACATGGGTGTTAACCTGTATACAAAAATCAATAGAGAGTGGGTGAGGGAGAGTTCTCAGATTCTTTGTTAACTCAGCACTGGATATGAAGAAACGACTAAAGAAATATATTTCTATACGAATCTTGTATTATTCATTAATGAGAACCGATAATAGTATGGTTTTGACGTTCCATTCTATAGCGAAAATGGAAGCTTTTGGTGAACATCAACATTAATTGCTACATACAAGTTTAAATGGTTCAGAGTTAAGGATTTAACCTGTGCAAGCTCTTCACAACATATCCGATTTCTTTAGTAATGCTTCAATGAACTAATGGATTCACACAATAGTATGGGATTTACTCTGAAATTTCGGAATGTCGCTTATTACAAAAAAAACTAAATCTGTTTTAATGAATTATTTTCGAACATTCCAATTGAGAACTACGTTCTATGCAATGACCAATCAAATATCACCTTGAGCCGTGAATGTCTAAATAGACCCCCGTGCGGATGGGACCACACACTGAACATTTCTGGATGTTAGTTACAGCCACGCTGTAAGATAAGATATAATTCATCCTTTCGTTGAAAAGGTACAACGTTTATGCATGAAGATTGAAGTGCAAATGAGCATTTTCTTCTTCTGGGTTTATTCAATATAATTTCATTTATTGGCCTAGATAGGCTGGTCTTTACATTCCATCAGCTTTACTGTCTTTGTACTGAGACTTCCCAATTAAAACTCTCTCTCTCTCTCTCTCCACGAATTCTTACTAGTTCGTAGTCGTAATGTTTACCTTACAAGGTGCCTGTGCATTATGTTTTATCCATGTTGGTGGTTTCTCATTGTCCCTTCTCAGCTAGTTTGTATACTTTCCTTAATTCCATTTGAGATAGTTTTCTTCCTAGACGAATGCTTGGAATTCTCATCACCCTTCCTGACACACTGTGATATAGTTCTCTTTACAGACTCAATACAGTCACCCGTTCTTATCGCCCCTCTTCTTCCAATCCTTATGGGAACGAAGGAATCGGATTTCTAGACTTCTGTTCATGTCTTCCAATTTGATTTCCATCCATCCATGAATGGCAGTTTAGTACCTCATAACTGAGCCTGGACACGTTCTAATGGATGTGAATCTTACTTTCGTCCAATTTTGAATTTAGGGGTTTCGTTTTCTTTCGAAATGTACTCTTTTCTGATCTTAACATTCATCTCATCGTGCTTCATGTTGTATGAGCATGTGATTCCTGGGTACTTGAAGTCTTTATTTCCGCCAGTTGTTTCTAGCTCAGACTGTGCGAGAGCTTACTTCTATTTGTTTTTGCCGCTTGCTACAATGAATATTCATAGTTGCGAACTTGTCGAATTGTATCTCGTTGCTGTTTGGAGGGGATATCAGTGCGGACAATCCCAAGCGATTTTTGATGATGGCGATTATTATTATTATTATTATTATTATTATTATTATTAATAGTATTATTATTATTATTATTATTGAAGGACGGAAACGTTTCCAGAAAGACACCATACTATGTTTGCTGCTCAGCTGTATTGCGTTCATATGCCAAGATTAGCTCTTAACCGTAAAAACCGGATTAATAAAATAGAAAAAATTTCCACGCATGTATTTACCTTGGATTTTCTTATCTGTTTAAGCCACACGAGTAGTAATGTGTGGCGACTGAGCTTCAAATATGACACTATTGCCTCAAGGGGAAATTAACATGAAGGGGGCTCTATAGCCTTAAGAGAAAATGAACATGGATGGGACACTATTGCCTCAAAAAGGTTTATAGCCTCAAAATGGTAACATTGTTAGAAGTGGCTGACCTCAATGGGGGTGACATCAAAAGGATCTTGTCCCATTCTTCTTCATGGAAGGTGATCTTGTAGCCTGCAACAACATCGATGGTGTGATGGCAGCCCTCAACATCGTTCATGATTCAGATGAGTGGAGACTGTTCATTGATTCATCGACGACGAATCTTAAAGCTGTTTTGCTGCATAATGGCAGTGTTTTGCCACCAATTCCAGTTGGTCATGCAGTCCATATGAAGGAAGCCTATGAAAACATGAAACAACTTTTGAGGTGCATAAACTATAGCCAGCATCAGTGGCAGCTTTGTGACGATTTCAAGGTTCTTGCTCGTTTGCTTGGTCTGCAGACCAGATACACAAAGTACTGCTGTTTTTTTCTGCGAATGGGATAGTCGTGCGAGAGATTTCCACTACATCAAGAGAGATTGGCCACTCCGACAGTCATTGGAACCTGGGATGAAAAGTCTTCAGCATCCACCTCTTGTTGAATCAAGGAAGATTTTGTTACCACCCTTTCACATCAAGCTGGGTCTGATGAAGAACTTTGTCAAGGCCATGGACAAAACACAAGCAGCTTTCAAGTACCTCCGTGGAAACTTTCCAAGGATAAGTGAAGCTAAGATAAAGGAATTTTGTTGGTCCTCAGATTCATGAACTTCGTCGAGATGATGAATTTCACCGTGCACTGCATGGCGAGGAAAAGACCGCATGGAAAGCCTTCCAGTTAGTGGCAACAAATTTTCTTGGAAACGACAAGGCAGACAACTACAGGAAGTTGGCGGAAAACCTCCTCAAGGCATACAAAAGCCTTGGTTGCAACATGTCACTAAAGATACATTTTTTGCACTCTCATCTAGATTTTGTTCCCACCGAACTGCGGAGCAGTGAGCGACGAGCACGGCGAGCGATTTCACCAGGACATTGCAACAATGGAGAAACGCTATCAGGGCAAATGGAGCCCATCAATGCTTGCAGACTATTGCTGGACAGTGACAAGAGATGCTCCATTTAATGAATACAAGAGACAAGCCAAAAAGCGCCGAGTAGACATTGAATAAGGACTAAACTATGTACTTATATATACATTATAGTTTTTTGACTTTTCTTTCAATATATTTTTTATTTATATAACCCTTTGGCTGTTTTTTAAAGTGCTGCATACACAGGACAGGTGAAATATTATCATGTAAAGCAGCCATAAATACGTGAAAAGACCTAGGTTTACAATTTATGATTAAAAGTCTACTATGTACACAATATACATAGACGTAAAATGTAAAATCTTTAATATCTTGGAAACAGTATCCAATCAGTTGTTTTAATTCTCATATTTGAATTCAGCACATCAAAATCCCTAGTAAATTGCACATTTTATCTCTGAAGCAGACGACTTCTAGCAAATTGTAGACCAGTGTAATCATTACATGGACAGCCCTTGGTAATCTCAGACCTTTCAGGAGGAAAATCGATCCAGCTGTTTCGTTGTTTCTGTCTCGTGAAAGCGGAAGCTGACTTTTCTAGTAGTTGTGACAAGAGGTTTGCACATTCGGTGTATTTTGATTACGACCAGAAGATTATAGACGACGGCTGAAGAAAAAAAAATATAAAAAAAAACAAATTATGAACAGTTCATATGAATAAGAACCTCGTTCCATAACTGAAGCATGCTAATTTTGCACTCATTTGTATTTATCCCTGAGTTTTACCTTGAATTTGAGCCACCAACGACGAATATGCATTTATTTATTTAGTATGCGTTCTTAAGTGTTTATTACTTTTGTTTGGGAGGGGGGGGGCAGGGGGGCTTTTGCAAAAAAACTGGAAACATGGGGTGGATTTTAGATATGTCATAAAACAACAAAACGACAATGAATAAGGACATAAAATATGCATCGAAACAAGCATTATCAATATTGTCAGAATATCATTTTAATATTGAATAGTTAATATGAACGAATACAGACAAAAACATACACCAACAAACACACTTGCCTGCACTTATAGCACTTTTTATGTTCTTTGTATCAACGCAACTTGTCACATTTTCACTGAATTACCTCACATTAATGTTGCCTTTGTCATTAATGTTGCCTTTGTCATCTACCATCCTTTTAGCACCGTTAAACGTGATGTTAATTGCCCCATGCTGATTATCAGTACTAGATAAGCGTAATATCGTAGCATTTTTCTTTGATATGACTGATTCACATCCAGTCAATTATCTAAATGGTCTCTCATGATGTTTGTATAGTATCGATTTTTCCGTACGTATCAACTGGTATGTTCCATCGAATAAAGAAGTTTGGCCTGTGTAACGTTTTATATGTCAATACAGTACTACATGCATTCTTTTTGGCAATGCCATGGGAATATTGAAGGACACTAGCTAATTAGTTCCACTATATAGGTATATGTACAAAAACTGTTGCATCTTCTGTGACGAAATTGTAAAATCAAGAAACATATGTATTCATGATATTCTAGTATTTAATTTATCTCTGTTTACAAAACATTTGGCTCTCTTCTTTTAGAATGCACAAAGTGTTTGCTTCTAAATTGAACTACCGAGTCGGACCTTATTTATATTTGGATTTTGTGCTTGTAATAAGTTCACACAGTTATTGTCCGGAAATACAATATTTACTATTGTTTCTATTTTGTCTGTCTATTCCTCAATTAAATGCCATCTAGAAAGATACACAAACAAACGACCGAGTTATTTCATGATTTAAAATTTGAGATAATAATAGACTAATGAAGCCCACTACAATAATGGGGAGTTTCATTTTCTATGCGGGTTATTCTTGTCGCTTGCTAGCGACGGACCAATTGAATATAGTCTCCATGTTTGGTTAAATGACTTACATTTTAAGTACAAGAAACAAATGCGTATAGAAATATGCGGTACACAACTGTTTGTTTTGATATTTATACAAAATATGCTGGGTAAACTGAAAACATTCGGTGATTTCTATTGTTATTGTGTGAGAATAAATTTGGGTATATATTCACTATAATGATTTGACCCGGTGAATACTAAGAACATACTTAAAGAAGAAAATATCAAACCTCAAAATTTTCTATCAAAATATCATCAAACGATAAACTGTAATGCAAACACATATAGTGGGAAGAAAGAGAAAGAGAATGATAGGCAGAGAAACAGACATAATGTTTAATTAAAGAAACAACTAGTTCGTTAATGAGAGAAATGTTATGTATGACAGAAGTAGGGAAGACAGATCTGATTATCCTTCAATTGTGTATTTCATTAAAATTCTCTGCTGTCGTTCAAGTCGTGTTCATATCTTCCCCCTTCAGATTTTGTTTTCTTATATCGATTTGTGCACATCGATTTGTGCATATAGTTCTTATATCGATTTGTGCATATAGCTCTTATATCGATTTGTGCATATAGTTCTTATATCAATTTGTGCATATAACTCTTATATCGATTTGTGCATATAGTTCTTATATCGATTTGTGCACATCGAATTGTGCATATAGTTGTTATATCGATTTGTGCATATAGTTTTTACATCGATTTGTGCATATAGTTTTATATTGATTTGTGCATATAGTTCTTATATCGATTTGTGCATATAGTTCTGATATCGATTTGTGCATATAGTTTTTATATCGATTTGTGCATATAGGTCTTATTCTTATTGGACGGAGTAAAGAGTATAAGTATATTACGTCAAACTTTTATAAAGGAGACATTCAAGTCTTGCAGGGTAGTTTTCCTCCCAAAGCGATTGTACCCCTGGAAAAATGTTCATAGAATAGACTCCCTCCGGAAATTCTAATCCAGAGTAATGTTTTCCCTGGTTGGAAACTCGTCTAGAGTCTTCCACTTTCTCCCTGGGAAAAGTCGCTCTGTGATTACTCCTTCTCCAGAGCAGGATTTAGTTTCCCATGGAAATTCTACTCTAATGTACACAACACACCCATCCCATTTATAATGCCGCAACTTATAAACCAAATGTTGATCGAAGGCAAGTTATGTACATTTAAGCGTGTTGACATTTGTTTCGAATATTTAGTGTCAAGCCTAACCTCTTAGAATCTGTACAGCCCATATTATTTCTATGTCGGCTATGAGAAGGGAGAAATGCTGCTCTAGGATACATTTTCACTCCAGTAAAATGGCCCTAGAACCAAACCATTTTTCTGGAGGCTGGAGAGGAGAATCCACTTGGGGGGACAATCGGTTATCTGACACTGGAACACTTGCCTAAGAGTTAAGAACTATTGTAAAACTAGCATTATTCAATGTAACGATCTGAATACTTCAGTGAGAAATTAACATCATAGTATATATATATATATATATATATATATATATATATATATATATAGAGAGAGAGAGAGAGAGAGAGAGAGAGAGAGATTAAAACCGAAAACACACAGTGCAAAACTAGCGTAAATTACCCTTAGCGCTTTCGGGTCCTATTCCGGTCTCTTTGTCAAAGGCAAACACTCACTAAATGTACAAACTCAAAACGAAAACATTCCCATAAAAAACCACGAAATTTAAAAAAAATCCTACATGATACTACTCGTCCCTTCAAATATATACAAACAATAAATTGATATATTTATGAATTAACTATAAGTGTTATAGACTCATAAGACCACAAGCTTATGCGTTGTAGATCGGACTTTATCTCCAACTCACATTTTACATACGTATTAAATGCGTTTAACATAACATGTATATATGGACGATAAATAAAATAGTAAGTAAATGACATCTTGGATTTTGGGATAACTTCGAAGCAAATTATCTTTTTGCAAGTAATGTGGGAAATATAGTATCACCTAATATGCACTTACTGATTTCACATTTTTTTATGAAGAAAAACAAAGAAATTTAAACTATATGAACAGGTTTTATGATCGATAAACCCTTTTATATTGCATTTATCAGTGATGCGGTAACAAGTTTATATCATGGTCATATACGACCGTCCGCTCTCTATCTATGTTTATGAATTTCAACCGTCTGACGAGTGTGCATTTCATACTCTAACAAACTGTAAACACTATTTCACACGTTGTGTCACTGAAGTAGTATTTAATAGATTCAAATATTTTTTTTTTAATATCGGTGCTGGCGTACAATTAATCACATAGACAAAATAAATTAAAAATTTTGGAATTGTTTTTCAGTGGCTTTCTTCCACTGAACCAAAGAGTATTTCATTTACCCATAAGCTGACATTTATTTATAAAATATACGTTAGCAATTTACCAAATCAGAAAATTAACATTATGTTTTCCACATATAAAATAAAAGCTTGTTTAACGACAATAGTTTGACAGCACCGAAAAGAAGAAACAAATGTTTAGTTAATGCACAGGATATACACCTGTCATTTCAAAGACATGCATAATGACATCGTACTAAATTTCGCACTAATAATCAATAAGTACCCACTGAAAGCACGTTTCACCGTGCCTAGAGGATGTTTGATGCAGTCACACGCGAGAGGTAATCAGAACATTAATATAATTAACCTTTATACTCGGTAATGTCTCTTTCAGTCTTATAACTTGCATTAGTCATCTGGAGACAGATTTGTACAGACTTTGAATCTCGTCGAAGAAATCGTAATTAGAATTTATAAAATTAAGCATTTCAGTAAAGTTTCCATTTAATAAACAACAATAAATTTCTGCTATGTTAATATCAGGCAATTGTGCTGGACAGCTGATGCATATTATACGACTTCTTGTCTTATATTTCTATATGATCTGACCGTTGTCTTCCTGAAATAAACACCAGTTGTGCGGGACATATGTGGCCAGAACAGACCATAAATAGAATATTCTGGTATTTCTGATCATTTTTGTTTCCATTAACACTAGTTAATGTACCAACGCCGTGCATGCGAATCCACCCACATATTATATCTTTACATTTCGATTGTGTATGTAGGGAACAAAGTCTGGCTTCCCACCTTCGATGTTCTTTCTTCAAATATAAATACGTTCGTCATTTCCAACGACTATCTGACTTTTGTCTCAAAATAATACTCTGCGTCTCTGTCCAAATACTGCCCATCTTCGTTCATCGGGACACCATGTCATACGCTTTTTACGATTTACCTCCCTTATCACAACATTCTTCCCATCAACACTGCGTTTAAATTCATGATCATGTAAATGATGTTGAACTGTTCTTCTAGCAACATGAACTTGTCTATTTTCATTTAATTTAGCTGTGATGTCGCTCAGTATATCCATTCTGTTTCGTTTCATAAGCCTTTTCAGCTGTCGGTAATCTCTGTCAGTCATTAATCAAGGTCTGCATCTTCCTGACCTATTTTCCACAAAACCACACTCCAAAAATGTTTGAATCACATCGGACATGGTACACAGTGGCCCTGATGCTTTTATCACTGTATTTGCAGTGTAAACAAAAGCAGACAACAGTTACAGGAAGTGATCATATTTTCACTTTAACCTTTAACAAATTATGTCACCTCATGCTTTTTTATTGTTATCGTTAGTGTTGTGACAATGTTACCAAGTACTTTTTGTATATGAGCGTAGCAGGTTGCAATATTCAGCACATAGAAAACGTTGTTATGAATTATTACATTAATCAGTAAGCCTGTTTACGAAGGTGGTCGTGTTACGAAACCTTCTACCTTACCAGGCATATATGCATGTTTGTGCGTGTATTCCTCCTAATTTTTAAAAGTTAGGATCACAGGCAATAGGGTATTTTTCAATATTGTAATGCAGTCTTATTCAGTATTTCCTTCCGTAAGAGAGACATATTTGAGATGGGGAGGAGCACGTTAGTTTCTGGTTTTGTTCCGCACGACTTGTACTACAGCAAAGGAATGGTCAAGCAAATAGGAGATTAAATATACAAATAGTGTGAGTTATCTCTGAAACCTTTATTTTACGCTTCTCTTAATTTATGGAACTTAAATAAGATGGGAGTATCTTAAATAGTATCTATGCTATACGAAAATTCAACCTTTGCTTATCCCCGTTATTATGTCGTACCATATAATGGACAACTTTTAATAAATAATTCCGAAACAAATACATTTAGTGCGTTTATATACGAATTTCAAACCTGTTTCCGTTAAAAGTAAAGAAAGTATGTTTTGCCCGGTCTATATCGCTCATAAAGGTCAATTCTACACCGCATTGATTGCTGAATGAATTTAAATATAATCTTAAAATTTAGAGAATATGGTTGTTATTATACTTGTGGATAATATTGGATAATAGTTATTTAAGACACAAAAGAGCACAGTTAAAAAATAAATAGATCATCGAATTTTGTCAAGTCATCACCATCAACACAGTGGCAATTACTTTTCATATGCACAAATATCGACTTTTGCTAAGTACATATAGGACATGATTTCAACGACAAAATATGGAAAGATTGGTGTGAAGATGAATAAATATTAGTAATAGACATTCATAAACATTGGTAATAGACTTTCATAAACATTAGTAATAGACATGCATAAACATTATTAATAGACATGCATAAACATTAGTAATAGACATTCATAAACATTAGTAATAGACATGCATAAACATTAGTAATAGACATGCATAAACATTAGTAATAAACATTCATACACATTAGTAATAGACATTAATAAACATTGGTAATAGACATGCATACACATCAGTAATTGACATTCATAAACATTAGTAATAGACATTCATAAACATTGGTAATAGACATGCATAAACATTATTAATATACATGCATACATATTAATAATAGATATGCATACATACGAGTAATAAACATGGATAAACATTAACAGACATGCGTAAACATTACTAATACACATGCTTAAACATTATTAATATTCATGCATAAATATTAGTAACAGGAATGCATGCGTTCTAGATATCACTCGAACTCAATACAAAGCGCAAATTACCGGTATATAACTCAAAGAAACATCTTCATACAATGGAAAAGAATGTAAGAAAGTAATTTAAATGATCTGCAATCTACTAGGCTGGAGTAAAATCGCGCAAGTATTGCGTGCAAAATTCCCTTAAAGACTACCGCAAAACTACGTTTCCTTTCAGACTACATATTAAGAAATAAAATTAGCTCCAGAAAAATCTTTACCGAAACAAGGGAAGCAAATATATTATGTCATCATATTAGTCCTATAAATACATGACATTTACAGTATCATCAGACTAAACACATTTCTATCAAACTTACCGATCGTCATCGAAAGAAAAATGTAGAGCCCGAATTACGCAGACCTAATAAGCGCATGTTCTTGATCTAAAGTATTTTATCTTTTTGTGTACATTGCAATACGAAAACTATAGACGCTAAGTTATATAAACTTTCTCAGTCAAAGCTAAGGTTATAGTTCGTATATGAAGTGCAGACAAGTAGCTAAAAATGTTATGTGAAGAGTGCTGAAAATATTACGTCCACTAGTGAATATTACAATGGCAATAAGACATTGAACAAAATAGAATTATAATAAAGCGGGATGTATTTGAGATAATATTTTCTTGTCGCTGCCTTTAAAAACAAGAGATTTGTTTGTTTATACATGTAATCTACCGAAGTAATTTTCCATATTTATGAATGTATTTTCTATTTATTATTTTATTCCGAGGTATGCTTCATAATTTTGTTGTTTGATGTAGATGTAGGCATGTACTTTGACAGACAGGTAATTGTTACAATGATGGTACCTTTTTTGGAAGTATGGGGGAACAGCACAGAATGAGATTGCCAAATATACAGCATGCAAGTGATCCGGTAAATTTTTAAATACGAAAATGGCAAAAAAAACCCCACCAAATATTTGTGTCATGATACAAATTTTCTGACGAATTACGATCATGGATGGAGGACTGCAATTAAGATTTCACGGCATTTAGATGGATTGTTGTAAAGCATAATTTAAAAAACCCTCTCAAAGCAGGTGATTGTTTTCTAAAGTTTAGTAATTTATTTCTATTAAGAGAAAATTCGTATTGATACAATGACATTATGAATGACTATTAATATATATATATATATATATATATAGTGCTACACAGTAATCTTACGATAATTTGAATTTCTTAACAAAGGAATTAATGTTTATCATCGTTGTATATTTTAAGATATTTTAAATAAGGATACGTTGCACTGAGCCACACGGAGAGCATCACAAGGTGTTGAACTGCGTTACGTTGCCCCCACAAGCGCCCATAAATGTTTCAATTCCTGCTGGAGCATTCAGCTTGTGTTGTTATGTACTCACATAAGTTGCAGCAGGTGCATCAATAATCTGTATTCTGTTCCTATATTGCATGCAAGTTGTAACAGGTCTTGAGAATATAACTAAATATTTCACAGTATTTTAACATGCGTTTTTTTTTTATTTAAAAAAATTGAACATGTATATTTTCCCTGCAGAACTTGCAATACATTTTTAATTAGTAAACTAAAATCACTCTATAAAACACAATTTCATTTGTTACTTAGACAAACATGATTAATGTGAAAAGTATTATGTTAATGTTAGATAGCTCACAGGAACAGTGCTTGTTTCTATGTTGATTTGCTGGGCCAGTTCTTCCATCTCTGTTGATCCATGAAGAGAATCTGTTAGCATCTGTAAGTCTATATGAGATGTTCTCGATTACCCCATTCGTTATGTGGAAGTTAGAAGCAGAGCATTACATCTTTCATCCTATTGCTTTCTTTATCACGCTTTCCTAAGAAGGTATTATCCGTAATTTTCCTTCATCTTTTCCAACATTATCCGTGTTTCTCCCCACTGATTTTAACAAGCCTAGGGTGCAAAACTCTCCTCTGAAAGAAAAGTGGAATATATCTGATACGTGGGAGTAACTCTGACATAAGTAGTGGACATCTGAAAATATTTTGGTCTCTTAGACTCTTCCGATGGCTATTCCCATCTGAGTCATCACTGATTAATGAAGTCTAAAAGTCACTAATGCTTTTGTTGGATTTCACCACGGCTCATCCATCTATTATGCTTGGCAAGTTTAACTAACAGTGATGTTTCCTTGAAGGAGTTTGGACAGAATTGAGGCTGGAAGAATGTGCACAACTGTAATAATGATATTTATATAGTCTCTACAACATGTCATCCGACTTTTTGATGACGAGAATGGTCCCCAAGGTGTCACTGCAAGCAAAGATCTGTCGGATGTCTGTGCTATACTATATTACTTTCCGGCAAATATTGCAGCATCATCAGATGCAAAACCAGCTATGTTCTTGACACTCCTCTCTGTCTGTATGTATGTCTGTCTGTCGCTCTCTCTCTCTCTCTCTCTCTTTCTCTTTCTCTCTCGTTTCAGTGATCACATCTGCCGTGCTATTAAAGATACCATATCTGTTAATAAAGGTTGTTTTACTCTTAAGATGTGTCCTGTACATACAGCAAGATGCTTAATGGATGTATTGTCAGTCATTTAGTCTACAAAAGTAGCAAAAGAGTGTTTCGATCGGACATCTTTAACAACATTTTCCTCCACTTCATCACTTCGAAGATCTAAATGCTCACTTACAATAACGCAAGTGGTATAAACTTCATCGTTAGCAAGTCCAAGCGTGGCAAGATGTGTTGTACGAACCTCATTGCATAAGTCAATGACAGAACTGAAAAGGTCAAGTGACAAGTTGTTTTGGATGATAAAATACAGTACTTCGAAGACACCGGTGATGGCTTTCCTGGTGAGTTTTAAATTCATTTCCGTAACTTTGGCGTGTATTTCCTTATGCTGAGCAAATTTATGATGTTCGTTGCTGTTATGCTTTAAAACCTGGTCTAGTCTGTGTAATCGATAAACAGTCTCATTCCAGGTTTTTCTTCCGTTTGCTTATAGGAGTTGTGGTGTTTGCACAAGCTGCACTGCATGACATAAATGGGATTGCTATTTCATCTATATGAAAAGAAGACAATGAAATTTATTCTGCCCGGGTTTATTTACTCCAACCCTTAGTTCCTGTTGTGTCTTTGTCTGCCACTGGCCTAAGTTGAACAGCTTTTCATATCAGAAATGCTGCACTGTGCAAACACGTCACTGTTGCTTTTGTGTTCGTTGCTTGATGGAGTTGGAACATTTTCTGTTACTGGTGAAGTTCTCATCAGTGCCATGTTTAGGAAGGTCAGCATGGTTTCAGGTCAGATCTGACTGCGGCCACTGATAGATGAGCTCAAATGTGAAATAAATAACTAAAACTTCGAAAGCATTACAATATAACTAAACATTTCACATTATTTTAACGTGCATTGTAATAAAAAAATTGAACATGTATATTTTTCCTGCAGAACTAAAAATACATTTTTTAATTAGTAAACTAAAATCACTTGATAAAACACAATTTCACTTGATACTTAGACAAGCATGATTAATGTGAAAAGTAGTATATTAATGTTATAGCTCAAGGGAGCAGTGCTTGTTTTTGATAAATGATAAATGTTTTGATAAATGTACTAACATTTGCTAATCTAATTGAAATCAAACCGTCAAAATATGCTTACAATTCTTGTGATGGAGCAAAAATTGAGTACGTTCCATTACTGTTTATTAGATTTTAATAATACTTTCCAGCTTTAAGTTAAGATTGTGGCTGTCCACGCTAATGTTTAATTTTGTTCAAGTTTAGTTGTGATGACATACACCTTTTATAGTTTTGGGACCAATTGTTAGAGTCAATAAATATTTCATATTTGCTCCATTGTCTAGACGAGAAACTTCTTAATTCTAGGGGCGAAGTAACGGACTGTTGGTGGGGTGGAATTAGTCCCGTTATTATGTGGTATACCTTGTACTGTGATTAATGGAAGGATGACCATTTTAAGCACAACTAACCACGCTCTTCTCAAAATCGAAACCTAATAGAAAAAAGTCTGGATCCGGTCCTGAATTTACAGATGTGGTCAGTAGAATGATGGGTATTTTTTACGGCGATAAAATATCAATATTAATAGAATTGATCTTCAACTTATAAGGGTGATCAAAATCTAGATCTGATTATCAAAAACCATTCTCAAACCTTGTGCTGTAAATCTAATCTAGCGAATCCAGTTCAACCTCTCCAACAGTAAATTAATCAATCCGTCTGTATTTAAAACGTTCTGGAGCTGAAACATATACACTTGAAAAATAGATTAACTTTATTTTGTTATTTCAGCCGACCTTGGCTAAACATTTTTTTCAACCAAGTATTTGTTGTCATGTTGCCGGCATTGCTCAGCTAAGGCCCATGCCTATTTTCGTGCTTTCTCTCTTTTCTGTAGTGATTGCTGAAGAGAGAAGAGAAGACATCCGGACACGTGACCCAGTTGACCATATTTTATGGATATGGCAAGATGAAAACTAAATTTAACATTACTTGCAAAAATTAGATGGGCCTCAAACAAAAAAAGACGAACGCCATAAAAGCCGAGAAGCATTATATAAAAAAAAGTTCAAGATAACATTACATTCATCTGTGCCGTGCGCCTCATTTCCAGTGCAAAAAAGAACACAAGAGGTTTGAAAGTAAATGTTGGTCTTAACCTCCAAGAGTTCCTTCAAATGATTCATTTCTCTTGGTCAGATATTTTTCTCGAGAACGATTTGGAGTCCAGTACTTTTGTTTTGTTCTAGGAGCCAGGTATCTTTAAAAAATATGAAAATATGGTGGTAATTGAACCCTCATCTTTCTGATCA
>JAQPZY010001451.1:310000-325000 GCA_029931535.1 Margaritifera margaritifera | reverse complement strand
GTATCAATCATCTTAAGAGTCAACTAATGACTTACTTTGAATTGATGTATTAGAAGAGATAAAAGGTAAAATCTTTGGAAAAATAGTCAATAGACATTAAACCAAGTCGTTCGGTCGGGGAAAATATCTTCAATCCAACGTCGCCTTAATGTTTATATAAAACAATCTCTTTAACCAAATTAAGATCACGTTTCACATCTAATATTCCGGTTTGTCAAGTGAAACGAAAGCGATTGGCGATTGGTGGTAATGGTAGTAGGGATTCTACAGTTCTTTATCTGTGGCAATATTTATAGTCATATAAGACCTTATGTATAACTTGAAAGTCAAAACGGAACGTCTAGTTTTTAGCACTTTGTCAGTTTTAATTACATGTATGGTACTCGCAGTCACCACACTGTATATCACATGATTGAGTGTCTGATAACCGCAAGAAATTGTTGCTGCCCCTAATACTGCCCCTGATTTGCAAAAGCAAAAATGTTTGTGAATGAAGTTAAGAAAATGAATATAAAAAAGATTCAATTGAGAAATCCTTTTATAAACCAGTGAATTTAGAAATAATATAACATTCCATAAATTACTGTGGAACCTTTTTCTGGAAACAATACTGAAGAATTCGTTGTATCAGTGTGTACAATAGCTATGCAGGTCTTCAGTAGCTCCTGTGACTTAAATGACGGTCTTGGTAGATACTAGAAGCAATAGAAAGTCATGCAAAATAAAAGGACGGAGACTCGTTGGTGCCAAAACAATCATATAGAATCTTACTTTCAACAAAGAAGTATTGAGGGTGTTAAAACAATCTTAGCGAAAGAGTATTTTGGGGTGCTAAAACAAATTTCTCTGGAAATAAGACTTTCTAAAACAGTCAAAAAATCAATTGAATGTAATAGGAAAGCAAATTGTGTTTTCGGGATCGAAATAATCTACAAATTTAAAATCTAGTGGACCATTAGGGAAAATTTCGTCAACCGAATGCGAATAAAAATCCATTTTCGTAATAGTCCAATAGCATTTACCAAGAAATGTTCAGTTATGGAACCTCTGGAGATATCTTTGTAGCAACTAATTAAAAAAACTTTTTTTGTTTTTTGTTTTTGGTTAACTGTTCTTTAGAATAACAAAGCAAACGTTATATTACAAAACCTATCCCGTTTTATCGTTTGATTTAGTCACTTACGCCTCATATGACTTCACTGACTTCACCTATGTCTACATTGACACCCCAAATGACTACACATGCAGCCCATATGACAACATTGACACCCATATGGTTACATTGGCACCTCATATGACCACATTCACACATCATATGACTACAATGATACATCATATGACTCCAATTATATGCATGACTATACTTCAGGATGCTTGGAGCTGGCATTTGTATTTTCTGAACCTCTTTTATTAAGAAGAACTCAAATAAAATTCCAGCCTTACTATCCAACAACAAAGCAATATCGAGGTTAGCGGTTAAGATAACTCTAACACGTGCTTTCATGTGTATTTGAAGTTACTTTGTCCTTAAATCTAGTCGAAAAGCCCTGAGTATACACATAACGACGTGACATGGAAAGTCCATAAACTCTAAACTTTACAATTGCTTATATGAATCCTAAAATTCACAGGAACTTTAATATATTAAACAGAATATTCTCATAAGCTAAATGTCTGAAATGAAATTGTCTTTTAAAGATTTATTCCATATCTAAAGATAAAGAAAAAGTCTTCTGTCTCAACATTATTCGTATTGTGAATTAATAAAACGTACTTGAAATTATTAATGTGTTTATTAGCTTTGACTTCATCGTCCGTTTAGTTCTTTGGAATTTACCTTGAATAAATTATAATACAATTGCCTTTAATGGTTTTGCAATAATAAAGTTGAAAAAGAATCGTCTATTTTAATTTAAGACCCCTATTTAGTCTCACAGAGCGGAAGGGATTGAACATGTTTTTTTTTGCTTGATTGTGTTTTAATCCAAACAGTTTTAAAACGAAGGAAACAGAAATTTTAATAAAAAAGTTATGAAAATTGTGCCTACTTTCCAAAAGATGGTAACTGACCATTTTTAGCTTTCTTTTATAATTTTGTAAGTAGATTATTTGGCGAAATTCCGCTAATGATTTCATAGTCGAATGCTTTTAAAAAATAAATGGGATATTTAGACAAAATTGAACTGGATTACTTTGTAGGCTCTCGGTGTTGACCTACATACTTCAATCTTCAACAGCGCCAAGCAGGTAGATCATATCAAAATGTAAGTACTTATTTGGTCTTGATCGTAGATAAGCTATTTCAGTACTTAGACGACAGACTCTTCTGGTCTTAACTGACCTATAGATATATAATTGACCTGTAATCGGGTTTGAGTTATTTGATATTTCTTTATTTGTTATTATTTTACTGATTTTGTAGAGAGTTTTACCAGAATCAGTTCCGAACGTAATAAGACAATGAAAATACCAATCTCTTTCTTAAGGTAGTAGTTTCACAGATAGAAGCCTTATAGATCTTACACACGGTACCTTTGAGCGTTTCCTTTCAATGCAGATTCTAGCAGTATGATTGTAGAATACTTCGCCCTGCGTAAACCTAGTAGTAGATACTAAGGTTTCATCATTTTACTCATCCTATTTTCAATTATTTCTGAATACTTCATTTGAAATTAAAGTGTCCTGAACATCAAAATTTGTGTAATATAAGTTTTACAGATTCGGTCAAACGATCAGATGTTATTTGTCTTCTAAGATTGCCTAGCACGATGTATACGATAAGCAAACAATAGTTATACCATCTTCAAAATAGTATGCACTTAAATATATTTAGGCAGATCAACATGTTGACAAGTCCTGAATATTAGCATTTGCAAGAATCCATTTTGGTCCAAAACTTCATCGATATTCATAAGAAGCCAAATCCATCAGCGGGATGGGAATTTACTTGACTGACAAATAGGAGAGCGGCCATTAGCGTTGATTATCGCTTTTTCTCTTTTTTTTCCCAAACATCTCTAGAGAGCAGATTGCTAAGTAGCTGACGAACCGGACTACCGCAGAATATAGAGCTGGTTCGAATCCTACCATCGGATCGACTATTTACTATGGTGCTTCCTCGGTCAATGCACTTTACTCCAATAGAGTAGGCACTAGGTAACATTATGCGTTGATGTGCCGTAATCCACCAAAGAAAAGCAAAGCAAATATCTCTCTGTATCAGTCATGTCTCATTTCTATCCGTGAGTTTACAGTTTCCATTGTTACCTCCACTGAGAATACTCGTCCATCTCAGCTTGTTCTGAGCACATACTTTATGAAAACACCACATTCATGTGTCCCATAGCTATCTCAATGTTACTTTCCGCATTGAAACGATTTGTAAACAGATTCAAAAGTACCCGTCAGGCTTATCAGTTGCCAAGAATGTAGAAACTCATCCTAAATTATCTCAGTGTAATTTATTAGGAACCTTTCATCTTCCTTGTTTGTCAGTACGTAACTAGCCTTTCCCACATTAGTGTTGTAAAGATAGAGACAAAAGCGGTCATTGGGAATGCTTATATAAGGAGAGCTAAAGTCAAGTTTATAATCCATATTGGCATATCATTTTCCAGATTAATGTTGCATAGAAAATAATTAAAACATGTTATTGAACCTCTACATTTTTTAAACTCATACGTGTGTCTCCTAAACGCGTATATTAGTGCAAAAAGAACATATGTTATGCATTAACGTTCATTTCAAATGGTAGGATCACTGAGAGATCTCGTTTTCCAAGGAGAAAAATACATGATTGATAAAAGTGACAAAACAAGATGCAAATGCTGGTTTTATTCGGACTAATTTCTCTCTGGATCTATGGATCCCTTTCTCAAATACCAGCATCATGAATAAACAACATGCGCAAAAAATTATAGAATACAAATTGCAGTACTGTACTTGAGAAAACGTGGTTCAAATGAAAAAAATCTTGATCAGATAGATGGTGATCTACATTCGTTACAAAGATATATATTGGTGGATCTTTTATTTCTTATCACATTTCGAAAATGTTTATGAATGCGATAAGAAATAAATGTTCTACCAACAATGTTGAACACCCCGCTTTCTAACTGAAAATAGGATTGAACATATCTTAATGTTTGCAGAGTTGTTGCCATTATTCAATCAAATATTGCTTTCGTTCTGTTGTTGTCGTTGTTGTTGCTTCCTATGGAGTTGAATCAAATGCAAACTAGGTGCATGCACAACAAGAACCAACAAAAGTCAGCAAGTTTCCGGTCTGTTGCATTGGTGACTGAAGAACTAAACCTTGCCGTTTATTGAATATTACCCAAGGATGCTAAAGTAATTTCCGTAAACGGGGTATACGATTATTGCACAAAAATAATATTTTTTGAAGATTCTGGATTAAATGTTTTTATTTTTGCCGAAAAAAAATATTGCCTGTTTTGTTAGTGCCTGGCAGCAAAATTAATATTCTCTCAAATATATCAAGGTCTAATTCCAATAAAAAAAACAACAAATATAAATATTGGAAGAATGACAGGTTTTATTGCTCCCCAAACGGAACTTTTGTATGATAAGCACGGCGGGGTATTGGCGTCCATTGATGATAAAACTTGGGAAGCAATTATGTCTCAATAACAAACATTAATCAGGTAAAAGTTATTACTCGATTTCACTTAAGGCAACAGCTTAGGTCTTGTTATGTAACTCATTACCAGGGTGAAACAACTGGTATGGCAAACATAGTCATGAACAAATCAAGAGTTCCAAGATGTCCAGGCTGAAAACTCTTGATGTAAGAAATTTGGTTTCCGTTCGTCTTTTTTTTCTCACATTTCTCTTGAGGAGTCAAAATTAGATAAAACACCCCATCTCAAGGCGTTCATACACATAAGATGGGAAGCTATCTTCATCATCTCAGGACCCTGATTGCAACTTACAATGACCTCACTATATCTCAATCAAAAAAGACTCAAATTGTTAAGCCTTAATATCCTCTAACTATTTGGCAGGATTTAATGCATAAATACAAAAGCAAGTTTGATGACATTGTTTTCTTAAACTTGACTGAAGTATAAACGATTAAACTTCTACAAAATCCTACCCAGAAAACCAGTATGCTTACAATGTGTACACATAGTTTGCATTGTCACTTCTAAAAGGACCAAAAGTACTTTATCGAATCAAAAGAGGGAGAACACACTTTTCATCAATATAAGTTTGAATATATGTATATGAGAGGTAAGAAATCAACTTTAACGTTTAGTTCCAGCTGGGTTTTTTTTTTAATTCTAAGCAATTGTGCTAGCATAATGCAGATCAAAGTCCATCTTTATAACGTGCAATCCAGATTTTTTGTCAGACAAAAGTAGCATTGATTTTAAAACATTTTAACTTAGTCTATCTCCTTTCAAATCTAACACCAATATTTATCAAGGTATAACAAAGCAAAAATATTTGGTATACGATAACAAGAAACTCCTAATTAATAATGCAATATAATTTGATTTAACTTCATTAAAACGTACCTTTCAATACCGTGTCACATGTGATATGGGACTAATAGGGTAATATTCATATTTGATGAGGTTTCAAAGCTGTCATTTCATTGAAAAAATTTGTCACCTCATTCAAAAACATCGGTCGGGCCTATAAATGGACAATAATGTGGAAACTCATCCTTAATTATCTCAGTGTAATTATTTGGAACCTTAATCTTCATTGTATGAAAGTAAGTTACAAGCCTTTCCCAGATTAGTGTTGCAAAGATAGAGGCAGAGCGGTCATTGGAAATGCATATATAAGGAGAGCTAAACACAAGTTTATAATCCATATCGGCATAATCAGTATCAGTTTAATGTTTAGTTATAAAGAGTTATATATGACCACCAATATCTCCTCATGCCTTATGCGATATTATGTTGATTAGATTGTTCATGGGACCTGTTAGGCTGTACATACTATGGGTCAATACTGCAAACGCAACAGCCAACTGTCCAATGACTGTTTTGATCTCAGACAATATCTGCTTATACCAATGAATATAAAGTTCAACGTTTTGAGACTTACAAAGAAAACTGATAACAGCCAGAGAACATCTTACTAGATTCATACCAATTCGAGTGAAAAGAGACCTGTATCAAAATTCCTTGCATAATTATGAACTTCTGTTTATATCGAATCATTGATGCGTACATAGTACATACAATTATTCAAATTTTTGGTCAGAACTCTATCCTAAAGGCATGTGTGAGATTTATATATGCTTTAATTAAGATGTGTATCCCTATTATTTTTCGAGATAAGTTTACATGCATGTATCATCCTTGCTTCCAATTAACAGCGCCTTAATGGATAATTTGAACATAAGAGAACATAATCAAGTCAGGATATATATATATAGTTTTGTATTTAACATGATTTAGAGGTAAATTGCATGTATCATAGTCATATATATCGCCCTGTTTCAGGATCAAGCTTTTTGTTCTTGTTTTTCTTCAGTAAATATAAGTTGATATAAACAATTTTGCGAGAAGCCCATGCATGTAATTGTAATACAAAACACCAACATGTTTTAGTAGCTGATAAATATCGCAACAAAATAATATCAACTGATTTTTTTATATATCTTTTTTAAATATTTTTTTTTACAAACAATGTGACATCTGTGACATCTTAAATACGGATATCATTACTTTTCTACCTTAAAAAAGACCCAATTTTTACAAAGCAAATATTTTAAACAACTTTTTTGTCTCTTACCTCATATAATAATAAATATATTACAAAAGCTTCAACAAAAAAGAAATTATAATAATCACTATATAAATCGATCAAATAGAAAGACATTTAAGCAGCTAAAATGTATTTGACACTCGTCATTCCATCCGTGTTATTTCCGTCAAGTAATATAAAAAAACCATAGATTTTGTATACATGTATACAGAAAAGTTGCATTGAAACACTAGGAATGCTGCCTCTGCGTTGAAAGTATTAAATATCAAAACTTGCTAGGTGAGTGATAAAATATTATCAAACATGTTCGAGTTCTATATATATAAATAAATATATATATATATATATATATATATATATATATATATATATATACCAAATCTGTGGTCTGTTGATGGGATACTTACAGTACTTTTTGTCAATTGTAATTTCGTTGTATCTTAATTTATTATCGTCCTATTATTGGCTTTCGAACCATGACTCAGATTACTTTCAGAGAGCAGTACTTCGTGCATATAACTTTTTTCCTTCATTTTTCAAGAGTTCTAAAATCCTACCTCTGATTCAATGTGAGAGTGAATGACGTGTACAGTTTTTGTGTAAGTCCACAAGAATCGACTGAGTTCAAGGTTTAAGAAGAATAAACAGCTAATGTTGTTTGGCGAATTTTAAAGTTAGCAGCCGCATTCAATAACACAAGCATACATACACTCTTTTTAATATTTGACAAGACAGAAACATTGGATAAGTTTATAGCACGCAATCTCTGAGGTTACCTAAAAGAGTGCATGTATCATAAACTTCGGTCATTTTTTAAATGAATTCATGACAAATATACTTAAGTCAGGCACTCACCGCTTGAAATGTACACAACTTCATTAAAATTATATATTTAACAACATTAAACACGAATCAAGTTGAGATGTAAAATAATATCACATCTCACGAGCAATGGAAAGAAGCCCATTCCCGATAAGATATCAAACGCAGATGACAATGCAGATATGCGCTTGTTCAAGTGATAAAATGTATTGGTTTTTGGCAAGGTGTAAAGCGAAACTCAAACTACTGGTATTTTCTAAAGCATGATGATCAAAAAGCTGTACAGATTGTCACCACTATCATCAGATTAGACCTAGGATTCGAACAGTCCGCGACTTTCAACATCAATCGTTGCAAACTGGCAAAAACAGAAGGCATCAAGCTCCCGTATAACGAAAGATTTAAAATTTTGTTTAAAGGACACATTTGCCTATAATTTATGAAGGAAAAAAAAAATATATGAAGGTGGTGAACTGAAAGAAGTGTGAGGCCATCTTTCCAAACTTCATTTCAGTGTTTCATTTGCATCACATTGTCAATGTATGTATAGAATTTAGAGATCTATGAATGAAGCTGGCCATACCATATTCAAGCCGGATTGCGGATTGGCATTTGGCATTGGAAGATGAAATGGAATAATACCAGCATTGAAACCTTCGTGCAAATAGAAGTCTCTGCATAAAATTATCCCAAATATTAGAAAGTGTCGCCCCTTCAGGATGGGGGCTGCAACACCAGGAGTAGGTTATGTGAAGGAATGTGGCAGTGATGTGAAACAGCAATCTACATCTTTACCAAGAATCATAGAGTTTTGGTTAATACAATTATATATGTAGTCATTACACTGCCTGAACCTAATCCAGGAAAGCAGTGGTATATATGAAGAAATAGACCATACCTACTCTTAAAATCTGTCTTTCTGTCGCAATCCTTCTGTGTCAAAGCCACACATTTACATAACGGATGAGCAGAAGAGCAAATGTAGTTTGCAAGTCTGGGAGTCATACTAGTTTCGTAAAAGGAAAACCCAAAGCCCTTCATTGTTAAACATGACAGCTTTCAGTTTAGGAAACGTTCCTGGTTTGTCTATTTCCCAATCTTCCACATTCCTAATATTAAATTTAAGTACCAAAGATACCAATAAAGCTAACATAAAATATCAATTATATCATAAGATTTTATTTCAGTAACAAATGTATAATAACAAAGATATTAAATGAATGAACATAGAGTGAAGAAATATCACGGTGTTCTGTGTTCCATCATGAAACACCTCAATTTTAAAAATATTTCTTTTTAAGTCTCTTAACTCTGTCACAGGATAAAGCCGGGTTGGGACTGGATTAGTGAAGACACCGAAAGCAACTGCGTTAATAAGATGTTTATTCATAAACGCAATTTAAAGATGAACAAATCTGACACCATTATAACAAAAAGATAAGGAAAGTTATAAAGTTCCTAACATGGAACTATCAACAACAAGTAACTCAACGAGGAAAATCAAAGATGAATTTAACGAATGGAATTTTAAACAAACGTGAATAGCATCCTATCACCAATCAACAAATAAGAGTATATGATCTACACCCCAATATAAACAAGGTCTTATTAAGTACCCAGGGTGACCAAAGCATGTGATTTATGCACTTATCAATATGATACTCATCAATTTATCAATTCATCAAGCGATATTGGAATATGTATGAATTTATGAATATATCGTTCATATAACGAAAATGAAATGGGAATGCATGAAATTATGAATCTATCACACATATAGCGACATTGAAATGGGAATGAATGTAATTTTGCACAGATAGCAATATTGAGATAACAATAAAATGGAACACGCAATAAATATAACTATCGTGGCGCCCGTTTGACGACCAAGATGTATCTCCGGTTCCACCCGCTCTAGTCCATGGTCAAGGAGCCACCACGCATGGTCCACCCCTCCCAGCCTGTTGAAGGATCCCTCGAGAGCCTTCACATTAACACAGACCCGTTGGTCGAGAAGCCTTGGTCCCTCGCATCGAGAAAACCAGTACACTCTTCCGAAACAACGTCACCAGACACAGCGTACACGTCACACGAAACCACACAGAGTTCTGTGACTTCACACCACCAAACCATACATATGGAACAGCTCTACAGCTGAAGTTTTGCTCCCGTAAAGAGGTAAGCTTTCTGACAAGACTCGTCGTAGTGTAATTTGTTTATAGAGAATTCGCTCTATATGTACTCTAGCTGTGACAGATATGCGCAGCAGCTAGGTACGTAAGTTTTCACTGCAGGCAATTTGCACGTGCAGCATGGGGTGAATCGAGCTAAGTATTTCAAAATAGCTAGAGCCGAAAAAATAAACAACCCCCGAGTAACGCTCTAGTCGGAAACGAAACCAGAATACATTTTTGATCACATATACATATTGATATAAACGATACAATTCCGTGACAAACTCATCACATACAATGTTTTGAAGCTTAACATTACAGCATATGAACTAAACATGCGTAAGGCACCATGTCCTGGGCTTTTTGGATTGTATATATATGTGTGTGCAGAGATTGGTGTTTCATAGTCTGTCCCACCAGCTATGAATTGACAATAACATCTAGGTTTTGGCGATTCTGTGGTTGGAGGTGGGAATATTGTGGGACGTGACAGTTTCAGCTTGAGTATTATTAATAGTGATACCGTTACTATTAGCTATTTTATCTAGAATAGGTTACAGCGGCTAATGGAGTCTACAATATACGGAAGTAAGACTTGTTTCCTTTCACTTTTTAACAAGTCTGCCAGTCCTTATATCCAGGAACCAAAATATTATTCTGCAGTTTCAGTGCTGCTTAGAATTGAGATCTTTTTTTAAATCAAACAGTCAAAAAGATAACTTTTAATAGCTACATTTTAATTGCGCAACAAACATATATAGGGAGATCTCACCAAATACTTGTTCATGCATATATCTTTATTTTCAAATGTTATTAGGATACGTGAACGGTTGTGCAATTAAAGAATGACAAAATATTAGAAGAATCTATTAATAATACAATGAAATCGCTGAAGAACGTTTCCGCAATAAATATCTGGAACAGCATGGATAGGATATTATAGCATGTATCTGTGCCTTGGACACAAATGCATGTATATACTTTTTAATGTCTTAAAATTTCTTTCTACATGTTTATATATACCAAGATAAGATTGGAGGTGGTAAATACAAACTATGTAATATTGCTGTAAGCTGAAAACATTAGCATCAAAATATGAAATTCAATTGTGATAATTGCTGTTACAGGCAATTATGTCATTGTGATTGAATATGAATCCGATTACTTATCGGAGGGTAGCGTGTTCCATTAAAAGGATACCTTCTACTTATACTCGCAGAATGATTCTACATTTATGCAGAGAACGTTTTATTTAGGTATCTCTCTGGTGTCCTATCAGCCAGGGATCAATTTACGTATTCATGAACATCGACAGATGATGATGAGTCACTTGGGATATATACAGTTCCCATTGTAAACATTTCGAAAATAATCCACATAAAGTTTTATTATTATTTGCAATCACCGATGTTCCGTAATTCTATTTTTCAAGCATTGATGAAGCCATTGTGTGAATCCGTAAGTACTTGTAGGCTTTTACCTAATAAAATGAATCAGATAACAGTTGTCCTAAAAGTCTTTTAGCAATAGAAGCTTTTAAGCAGAATGCATTTGCACTTTCTTCTACTGTTTAACTAAAAATTATTTCTGACTCGTTAGCTGAATTGACGGTTACATCTTTTGCACTACTTGATTCCTGAGGATTCACCATGAGAAGAAAGTCCCAGATTGAGGATTGACCATGAGAAGAAAGTCCCAGATTCTCGGAAATCTACATATAAATAGATTTATCAACAGAGTTCTAGAATGATTTATCAGGGAACTCAAATTCTGCCTCTTAAAATCAGAAAACTAAATATAAAACTTAGGGCATATTAATTGTACACACACACACACACACACACACACACACATATATATATATATATATATATATATATATATATATATATATATATATATATCGAACATGTATGCCATGAAATCAAATTAAGGAAATTCTAGAAGTTGCATGATTTTAATATTATGCTATATCAGATCCCAGGGTGTCTGGTATTTTCTTTCTTTTTCTGTCTTTTTCTTTTAGAATTTGAGATAAAGCTGTTTCTGAAAAAGAGAGCCTCGGTTTATCAAAGACAGTTAATTAAATTCCCGTAGGCCGTAATGTTTTGCAGGATAACTATACTTTGGTTGTAAAAACTGAAAATGGTCCCCACATTCCATGCATGATCCATCTGAGTAAAATGACATGCTGAACGGATAGTTATTGAGACAAATTCCCTTGTGTGCCCACTATCAAAACCAGGTCCGGTGAGATCGCTCCGTTTACATCCGGGAATACTTGAGCTGGACAGCGAGACAATGAAAATGGTTTTAGGTTCAAGCCTACTATTGCGCACAAATTACCCATACATAATATTCTTCTGAAAGGAATAACAAATACGTTTAATGGTTCCAGTATATTTGTTTCCGCCAATCAGTGACCTTCATTCTCTTAAATATGGTATTTAATTTTCGATGACACATGGTTCAGTAGTTCGTAAATTAATTTGCTGTATCTGATTGTTCAGTCTTTTGTGCGTAGAAATAAGTAATTAAACTATTTCACAGTAGTTAAAATGAATAGATCCTCTTATCTATATCGGAAAATATGTATCATAGAGGTAATATTCATATGTATCTTAAAGCTTTATTTTAACTTATTTAGGGCATAATCAGTATCTTTGTCACCTCTTTGTTTCAAAAGAAACTCACGAACATTTTGGATGTCAAATATATAGTTAGGGAAATATATTCCAAATTTCTGCAAAGTATATAATACAGTAAGAACAATAATATTATCTATGTAATCTTGGGTCTCTCGTGAATATGGCTCAAAAACATATATCAGCGGTGCCTTAAATAAAAATATGCGGTAAAGAAATATTTACAACAATAATGTGTACAACTATAAACACAATTTTAACAACTGAGTAATAGAGATAATCTTTCTTGCTTCTCATATATTAAGCAAAGGTTATGACTAGAAAACAATTTTAAGTTGTATATTAAAATTGTTTTATAATTGATGAGCAAGAAAGGATTAGTGAATCAATCAGCATCAATCTATTCATCAATCAGTTATGCGCATGGACAGAAAGAGACACGCAGGTATAGAGGCAAGTTTTGAAAAATAAGGTCACACAAAGAAACTCAACTGTTTCAAATGAGAACTCTAAAACTTCGTATTGCCTGAGCCTAAATGAAAATGTGGAGTGTGTGTCATTTGGGAAATGCAAAAATAAGGTAGTAACTTCCAAATACAATCCTCTCAAGGTCCAATATTGCACTTACACCAAACATAAAATAGGTTCTAGAACATACACTGCATCTTAAGAAATAAAAAGATTTGCAGAAAATACTCAATTGCCAATTAGACCAGTCGCAGGTTTGAAGAACAAATAGCTAAATCGATGTGATCCTAATGTTCATGTAAAGTAAATGGCTTTGATGTCATTACTCTCTTGCTTCAGACTTACTTTGTCTGCTTTTCAGATGAAAGGGAAAGAGATAGACGACTTGCGTTATTGGTAATGGGATCTCCACTAGAGTGCCTAGATTCAATTTCAAATAGAGTCTATTGAAAAAAATGATTTACATACCAAACGAATCTGATAGAATGCTTGAAAGATAACTCAGAATGAGTTGTTATACTGTCTTGTTAGTATGTGGAAGTCTTCTTTTGTTTGTACTTTTAGTGTTGGTACTTGTAGCTCCATATCTTTCATCGCACAGGTACGTGCAGTCCTATCATCATTTTCACTTGCTAGGTTCTCCTTCTTTAAGGTTTTAAGACATATGTGTGGGGGTCTGCGCAGGATGATCCAAAAGCAGATCTCAGATTCACCAACATGTCTTAAAGTTAAAGGCAATGCTCAAAACATTGGACTGCTCCAACTTCCAACTTAAGTCAGATCTAGATTAGATCCAATCGGATTGCTGGATTATAGACTTAAGCTTAAATATATTATTTTGTGAGATTAGTCGGACTGAAGGAATCTATTTCTAACTGATATTTTTCTGACCAAAATTGTCTTACTGGCAAAAACAGCTTGTGTCACACGGGTACTTTTGTTTCGGTCATTATATAATATTTTTCCTGTTTTAAATACTTATTTTGCGCAAACCAAGAAAAATGAAAAACATTCTTTCCGGTGACATGCCTCGTGCTAGTTTTAGGTACGCCAGCATGTCTATAATCATGCCACCCGTTTTACCTGATAGTAAGGTTTTTTTGAATCTTTTGTCGGACGTGAGTATGTCATGACCAAGGTCGGTTAACTTGCTGAACGAAACAAAACGTCTGTAACTATTTCATTAAACATCGTTACTTATTTATTTGCTTTTTAGTGTCAACAAACAAATGGCCTCAAACCTTCTAAACAGCACGAGCAGGATGTATATTAGGAGGTTAGTTGCCGGAAGCAATATATTTTCTGATAGGAATGAAAAGATGAAAGACACGTGTTCAAGATATGCCATATTTGTCCTTTTTCAGAGCTGCGAATATTATGGAGAGCTAAAACAATATTCTTTCACGGCAAGAATGTTGGTAAAAAAGGGAATAAAGCTTAATTAATTTAATCGAGGTAAAATATGTTTCTTTTTTTGTGACTGGTAGTTGATGTAGCATTTGAATGTCAAATGGATCGTTAGGAAAAATTACATCTAAACCAAATGCGTGTGCGACATATTTTACGTAATTTTCCGTAGCATCTTTCATCAGTAATTATCCTATTATAATCCTTCCGGAAATATGTCTGGAACATGCTGGATGAAACGAACGTAGCTATTAATGGCATAGCAAATAAAGGGACAAAGATCGACATAAATAACGAGAACGCTTTATTTTCTTTTAATTCAGTTTAAGCAAAGTGACGTAATAATTACCGCAATAAAGTACATTCCGTCTTCAGATAATTGTTGTAGTCACGATTCTTCTGGCGTTTGGGTCCTCAGCCAATCAGGGTAACACAAGGAGGTGATTTCGATCAACCCTGGAGTTCAGGTAATATTAGGTCAATAAAAGAAGTTGACAGATCTCGAAAAAAGGAGTTATCAACTGGAAACGAGGTACTTGATGCTTTGCATTAAAGAGGCAAGTGTCCACGATTAGGGAATAACACGATATGCTGCTATCACTACACTTATTTAGGTAATCAGTTGTTATTCATCCATAAAGAAAGAATTAATACTTCTCTCTGTCTTTTTCCCTGAAGACATGCTGACCGGTCAAAAATATTCTTTCAAGTGTTACATGACCAGTTCCGGAAATGTC